>PVJC01026149.1:0-24222 GCA_004026665.1 Murina feae
GCCAAGGTTGCTCATGGAGGGGTCCAGAGAAAAGGAAGTTACTTTGCTCTTCCAAAGGCATGTTATCAGGTGCGTTATACAAAGTGCATAGATACCAAACATGTAGATTACGAAAAGACCACAGACTCAGTTAAGGGAAAGATTGATCTTCCTTAGAGAAAAATACTGGCCTAGGACATGACTACCCACCACGAACGGCTTTTAGTTAGGAAGTTTGCATTTCAGACCACCCTCTGTGGTGATGTTCGGTCTCTGAGTTTGTAAGGCTGCCATGCGGGCCTCCCCAGAGCTTGTCAGGGTTAGTATGCTGCCCCTTTTTTGTCCATATGTCTAAGCACAGACCCCACATGTGCTGTCTGTAGTTAGATGTCCAGACCACAGAGGAGAAAAGGGAAACGGAAGGAACACGGAAGGGGAAGAAGGGCTGCAAACAGAGAGTCAGGGCAAGCGAAGGCCCTGGAAACCACCAGATCCCAGCAGCACCTTGTTATGAATGGGGTCCTCATAGCACCACTTCCTGACCTCGGCCCAGGCCCTGTTCACATGCTATGCCCACTGGTCTTCACTCTATACATAGGAATTATCATCCCCACTTGACAGTTGGAAAAACTGAGGCTCTGACCTCAGTGAAAGTCTTACCTGCCCAACCTCACCCAGCTGGTAAGCACTCACACCCAGCAGGTGTGATTCCAGAGTCTGAGCACCAGGCTGCCCCGTGTCCCAGGGCCCCCATCTTGCCTTCTCTGTTGTCTCTAGGCTTGCACCAGGTGGGAGCCCAGTTCTGAAGAAATCTACCCTCCCTGATCAGGCTCTGCTCTGATTCCCCAGCCCTCATCCTTTCAGACCCAACCTCTGTCTCCAAGCCCAGGGGAAAGGATACAAACCCAAAAATAAAAGCCTCGCTGGTCCTGGCTTAGCACCAGAGTTCAAATCCTGGCTCTCAATGACGTTGGCATCTGGGCCTCAACCTCCCCATCCATAAGATGGACTGAGTTGTCTAAAAGTGGGTTGAACAGCCCAGCTGGTGTGGGCGTGGCTTGGTGGTTAGGCAGCAATTGATGAACCATGAGGTCACGGTTCCATTCCAGGTCAAATGTATCCTGGGTTTCGGGCTTAATCCCGTGTGGGGCATGCAGGAGGCAACCAATCAGTGGTTCTCTCTCATCATTGATGTTTCTATCTCTCCCTCTCCCTTGCTCTCTGAAATCAATAAAAATATATTTTTTAAATAAAAGTGGGTTTTTTCAGTGAATCTTTGATTACCCAATCCCCATTCTTATCCTAAACAAACCTAGACTTCCCCTTAGCCTGGGTGGTCTTTACAAAAAAGATTCAAACCCCAATTTCAGAATTTAGAGCTGGCAAGGGGACCAGCAGAAGAGTCCCCCTCCACCCCTTCCCTCCCCCCACCAGCCGTGGAGGCAGCTGATCTCCGTTTCTGCCTGAGGGGACTTCACTGCTGCCTCTGCTGAAAGCAATTTGTCATGCCCTGAATTAAGTGGTTCCAAAACGGGTTTAATTTCAGTTTAATGGCCCTGTTTTTACGTGTAATTAAATACCATTGCATGGCGAAAATATGTTGTTTGCACTTCAGAGAGTGTGTAAGGTCCTGGGAAGCCAGCCCCACGGGGTTTCTACTCACTCTCAGGCCCCACCAGCCCCTCCCCTGGCCTGGCTGGAATTGTCTAGGTTGAGGGGAAGGGGATTAGAGATCTGGGGGAGACAGGGGGGCAGTGAGGACAGAGGCAGTCCTGGCGGTGCCTGCTGGCTCAGTAGAGCATGTTTCTAATTATCTAGAGCACACACACACCCCTGCTCCCTGACCCCAACCCTCCCCAGCCCCTGGGGCCTCAGACACAGAAGGGCTAGGTCACTCTGACAGTGAGATGTAATTAGACCCTTGGCTGGCTAGAGCGGTGTCTGCTCCCCGGAGGGGCGTGCCCAAAAGTGCCCCATTGTCTCTCCTCTACTTACTGCTTCCATTAACTCCCCCTCCCCCTTGACCCTTTCCCCTGACTCACAAGCAGGGCCCCTCTCCTCCCCTCTTCCCTGGGACCACCCAACATTCCAGCCGCCAGCCCACCTCCCTGCTCCATTCAACCACATCATCTTGACTTTCTTTGGGTCAGAGGTGACATAGGGGTCTAGAATGCAGGGGGCGTCTCTCTGGCTGGAAATGTTCCAGGGTCATTTACCACACAGCCATATCGCCCTCTCCCGGTCTCCCCCACTCCCTCAGGACGGGGCGGAGGCAAGCAGGCCCCCCAAGTCCTGCGTGCTTCAGAACATTCCTGGAGCAGCTTGGGGGAATCTGTCTCCGAGGGTGGAGAGAGGCTGGTCGGAGCAGCCTTCTCCTGGAAGGAGTTGGAGCCTTGGCAGTGGCTGGAACCTTGGGGCCCAGATAGGAGGAGGGGCCTGGAGGCTTGGCCAGCTCTCCAGCGATTTCCCCACCTGAATCCAATACCAGAGTCAGTCCAAAGCTCCATTTTTTAATTCCTACTCCCACCCAGCCTTCCTGCCAATGGAAAACCCAGCCCCCAACCTCCAGCCAACATCAGGGCTGGATCTCCACTAATGAGCTAGGAAATGGAAACCAAATGCCTGATGTGGCTCGGCACCCTCTATGGCCTAGTCTGAGATCCTGGCAAGATGGCCCCCATCCTCCTGCTCCAAGCCACAGTGGCGGGGGAGGGGGGGTAATGAGGGGGGTGGGGAGGGAACAACAGGTTTTTTTTTTGGTGGGGGGAGCAAAACAGAGCACTGAGGGCTGTGGTTTTAAGTTTATCCAGATATGGTGGCCCCACCAGGACATAATAGCTTGGTCCTTGCCCTCTCCTCCTTTCTACCTCTGCCAGAGATGCCAATGCCCTTGTGGCAACTAGAGTGACCATTTCAAGGGTTTTTGGAATCTAGGGTGGGAAAGCCTAGTGCAAACTAGACCGGCAAGTCGTCTCTGGAGCCCTCTTCTCCCCCCCGGTGACAGTGCCCGAACCATTCACTTTACCCAGGGGAGTGTGCACGTGGACACTTAACTGTCCTTATGCCCTTCTTTTTTGACACCTGGCTCCTGGATCATGGGAGCAGGCGCGAGGGTTGGAGTGGGGTATTTCTGTGAGGGGTGGAACGCCCCCACCCGAATGCACATCCTCTGTTCTCTGATGCTAGACAGCTCCCTCCCAAACCCTGCAGGGGACACCTAGTGGGTGAGGGTCACACCTTCACAGCCAGGAGGGAAGTACATATCTGAATTTCTTATTCCCCATCTCCTCACCTCACACACGTCCATTCAGATTCATAGAGCAGCCCACATATGGACACACCACACAAATGCACTCATCCATACACACCCAGACCAGATATATGTGCCTTATAAAAGCCCACACTCGCACGTTTCAGCTATCACTTTGCTATATTCACATACTCACATGCATGTGTGCACATGTGCACACATATGCACACGCACACGCACACACACCATCAATATACCTGTATCACAGAGGCACATCCCAGGCCATGTGTGCAGCTACTGCCCAAGCAGACCCTGCTCTTTCTGGAGGCCCATGAAAGGAAAAGGACCCCCTACCACTCATGCCCAAGGGTGCGAGGCTGGAGCATTTAAAGAGATAACTTCAGGGATCAAAAGAGAAACTTTTCCTGGTTTGGTTTAGGGACCTAAAACTTGATCGGCAACCTCCTACCCCAAACATGCCTTGGCCTTGGCCCAAGTAGAGCTCTCTGAAAAGTGGTCGGGGCAGAGAGCAACCCTCCGCATCTATCACTGTTTCTCCTGCTGCCACGGGCCCACGGTGTCTCAGGGGGACTAGATGGCTGAGCTAGAGGGATAAGGGAGGACTGCAGCCCCAGACTCAAAATGCAGACAGCACAGGTGCCAGCACATCAGAGGCCTGGCAGCCCCTCTGGAACTGGGGCGGGCCTAGGAATCCAGGAGCTGGCCAGACAGGTGGGTGCACCCCCAGAGGCCAGACCAGACAGGAGGGCGCTCCCCAAGAGTGCAGCAGCTCGGTGCACAGGGTCCCCAGGCTGCCTGTGAACTCCCAGAAAGGGATCTCCTCCCAAGAAATCAGTGCATGGCACAGAGGTCTGGGAGGGGAGGGGAAATGACCAGGAATCCAATCATACCATGTGGGCACACATTTGAGGGCTGCCACCAAAACTGAGAACAGCCTGGTGTGCCCAGGACAGCAAGATCAAAGATGCCCCCCCTCCCCCCACTCTTGACCCCTTGACCCATCAGAATCAAATCTCAGCACAACCCCCAATCAGGAATCCAGGCAGGCAGAGCTGTGGAATGCGGTGGAAAGTTTACCCCTTTCCCAAGCTTCAGGGCAGTGCCTCCCCAACCCCCAAATTAATAAATCAAATCCAGATGCAAACCCAACCTGCCTGATGCCCTAGGAAATGCCCCAGCTTCACACACCAGCTGATCCCAGGAACAGCTCTGGCCCAGCAGGGCTGTCCGGCTCTCTCCCTGTTTGGAAGCCAGTGTTTCCCCACCAGGAGTCTGAACACAGACAGCACAGACTTGGGGGGCAGGGAGGCCCTTCAGGAAGAGGCTGCAGGGAGAGGATGGTGAATTGTCTGAGTCTTAGAGTCCTTCTACCATGTAGGATAGGCTTCCTATCCCTGGTACGCCCCTGTCTCTAATTTAAATAAATAAGCAAAACACACTGTATTGTTTTTTGTTTTGTTTTGTTTTGTTATAAAAAAAAAAAAGACATCATGGCCAACTGGTAGGTCCCTAAGTCTCCTTCCATCCAGCGAAGCCAGAAAATGCCCAGGGGGCAGGGTAGGGGCGGGAGCTGCAGGGAAGGAGGTGTGGAGCCGGAGGCAGAGGTGCAGGCTGTGAGCCAGATGGAGTCTTCCTGGTGATTTCACAGCTCTGGCTACAAATGGAAGGAAACAGGACCCCAGGCAAGTCCCTCACTCCCCACCCAATCCCATTACGCTGGTCTTTTTCTCCATCAGGCACACACATTCCAACTACACAGTCTTTCCTCCCACCCTGACTGCACAGACAGGGGCCCCACTACCCCAGCCCTCTGTCTTGCAGGCCTTCCTAGGACCCTCTTACCTACTCCATAGCTGGGATTCGCTGCCAGGCAATCAAACAGATGGCATTACGCCAACGCCAAAGTAGGCTTGTCTCTGCAGGTCCTTGCCCTTAGAGGGCCTGGGGACGAAGAGAAGAGGAGCCTGGCAGCCCTTAGCTTTGGGAGTGGGTCTGGTCTCCTGACCATTGAGCCATCTGCTACCCCACACCTTCCCTGTGGCCTCCACTCTACCACTAGATTGAGAGAGGGACAATGGTCAAGGTACATGTCTACTTTCCTCCTTGGATTATGGGCATGGAACTTCTCTTCTCCCACAGACTTGTGTTCACCTTGTAGGAGGTGGCCCCAATGTCCAAATCAGAGAAAGTCAGAATAAGGGTGCCCCCACCCCGGGCTGAGAACTAGAGCTGGCATGTAATATGTAGCCAGTAAATGTTTTTAGATGGCTGAATGAATAAAAGAATGAAGGAATCCAGGGTCAATTTGGAAACACACCAGGGCTCCCCATTGCCACTCTGACCTCTTAGGCTATCTAAGCCAAAGGGGACACCCCTAGGCTCCGGCTCACCCCAAGGGTACATCCATGCTCATCAACACACACACACACACCACACATGCTGAGGAAAACTTCTGGGCCAGAGGCAGAGCCAGGACTCAGATCCAGGCTCCAGGTCAGCTCTGCAGCCTCCAGGGGAAGGGGGAGCAGGGAGCAGGGAGCAGGGAGCCCCCTGCTTGCTGGTAGGGCTCACTCGAGGAAGCTGTCAGCCAACTGGTGGCAGTCCAGCTCCTCCTTCGGCTCCAGGCCCCCCGGAAGCTTCACTCCTGTCTTCCGGTCCACACACCAGCACTTGCCACGCTGCCCATCCAGGGCCGGGTGGCACTGTCAAGACAAGGGCATGAGAGGTCAGTCAGCTGGGCCCCGATCCCAGCCCAGCCCCCAAATCAGACAACTGCTTCAAGTCGGCCCCCGAGGCCAGAGGCTCTCTCTCATGAGCACAAATCTTCTGAGCTCACTGGAGTAGAGAGAGAACTTGGCCAAGAAGGAAAGGTCCAGAGAGTTTTAAAAGGCAGGGCCCTGAGAAAGTTCTATAGCCTTCCTAAAGGGGAGACTGGATCCATAGGATTTAGAGGTGAAGCTGGATTTGAAAGACTAAGATACAGGTTGGAGATGTTTTGAGTGTGTTCCCATTAGGTTGGGGCTTTTAAGAATGGGATTAAAGCCCAGCTGGCATGGCTCAGTGGTTGAGCATCAACCTATGAACCCAGAGGTCACAGGGTTCGATTCCTGGTCAGGGCACATGTCCAGATTTCGGACTCCATCTCTAGTCGGGGCATGCAGGAGACAGTCAATCAATGATTCTCTCTCATCATTGATATTTCCATCTCTCGCTCTCCTCTCCCTTTCTGAAATCAATAAAAATATGTTTGCTTTTTTTTTATAAAAAAAAGAATGGGATTATGGGTAATAGCGGGATCCAAGTTGAAGTTAAGTTAGCATCAGGATAAGAACTGCAGCTGAATTAGGAATTATAACTACAACTTGAGTTGGGTGAGACTCAGAGCCCAGGTCAAAAATAGAGTTGGGATAAAGATAGAGGTCAAGGTTAGGACAACTAAAGCAGTTGGGCTCAAATTTGGGTCGGGATTAGAACAGGAAGGCGGGGGAGAGGGATGGTGATAGGGAAGGCAGGGGGCAAAGGTGTATTTAAGAGTCAGGATTAAAGTTGAAGTCAAGGTTGTCTCAAAGGTCAGATTTAGTCTGGGGGTCAAGGGTCAAGGAAAAATTTTTCAGTAGGAAAAATAATTAAGGGAAGAAAACCCATAGAACTGTATACACAAAGAATGAAACCTAATGTAAACTATGGATTAGTTACTAATAATGTATCAGTATCAGTTCATCAATTATAACAAATGTACCACACTAATGCAAGATAGTAATAGGGGAAACTGGTGTGGGGGAGTAGATTCGAACTCTGCACTTCCTGCTCAATATTCTGTAAACCTAAGACTTCTTTAACAGAGTTTATGACCATTTTTTTTAGTTGGGGGGGGGAAGGTTTTAAAAATTGGGACCAAAAAATATTGGTGTTGGGAAAAAAGGTTGGAGATAGGTTTGACATTGGTTTAAGGGGGTGCCTCGTTGACTCCCAACTCATTGCACACCACTCATAACATCCTCAGGCCATCCCGGGATGTGTAGACTCAGGGGCAGCCTTTCTTCTCCTAGCTAGGCCTCTGCTGGCTACGTGGCAACCCACTCTGAGGATTTATCATAGAGCGTGAAGTGTGAGAATGTGTGTGTCTATGCCCACAAGGAGCTGGAGAAGGAGATCCAGGCCAGGGCTCCCCAGGGAACACCCAACATGAGGCATCCCAGTGCTCTGCCCAGATATACTGACCCTTCCATGTGGGTCCAACTCTGACAGGCCAGAGAAGGGGCTGGAGCAGGCCAGCCTTCTTGAACAGCCCAGCTTCCTGATGACTTGTCAGAGGAACCCATGTTCGAAGGGTATGAGGAGCACAGAGGTTTCTACATTCATGTCTTCTCTTCTGCCTAAGTCTTTCTGCTTCCACCCGAAGCCCCTAACTCCAGCTGTCAGATCTGGCATCATCTCCATCCTGGCTGTACCCGAAGTGGTTTGGCTACTCAACTTGGGGTAAGGGTCAGGCTGTTCCCTCCCTAACCCCTCATGACTCCATTTCCAGGGGAGACAGACATTCGATGATGGAGAACTACTCATAGGAAGGGAGTAGGGGGAGTGAGAAAGTGATGGGAGGCAGAGGTTGGCAGGAACACCAGGTAAACGTCTCAGATTGTGAATCAAGAGGTGAAAATAGTCCTGGATGGGGAAGCAGGATAGTTAGTCTGCCATTAACTTGCTCTGTGACTTTGGGCCTCAGTCTCCTCATCCCCAAATGAGTGATGTGGACAAATGAGCCGAAGTCCTAAAGCTGGGGGGAAGGTTTGAGGAAGATCCTAGGGGTTGGGGAGCCTCCTCTTCCGGAGACATTTATCATGGATGACCCTGTCTAATGCCCCTGGAGCTGAGGCCAGGGCCCAGCAGCAAAGAAATGATGACCCACCTGCTTGGGGTGGAAGTTGCCGTTGCGGTCGCAGTTGGGGATGGGGATGATGTAGAGGTCCTCATGGGTGCGGCTCTGGGAGGCGGCCAGCCGCTCCAGGGCCCGGTGCAGCTCACTCTGGCAGGCGCCCTGGGGCTGGAGGAGAGAGAGAAGATGAAACTGCTCAACAGAAGACAAGAGGGGCAAGAGAACCAGGGATGGGGAGGGGGGGGTCATTTCAGGACTGAAGACCTTCAAAGAGAGTCAAAGCCCAGAGGTCAGGGTCAGGGCCCAGTGAGGTGAAGGACATGGCTTGGGTTCTGGAGACATTGGTGGGAAGAGTAGAGGGACACTGAAGAGAGGATCTTGGCCCAAAGAGCTTCTACAATGGAGAGGTGTGAAGTGAAGGAACCTTGTGGGGAAGGAGCTGTAGAACCCTATGGAGGAGGACTGGAAGGGGGTGATTTCTAAGCAGGAGGGATGAATGAAATCATGCAATCAACAACTTGTAAGATCCTGGCACGGAGCCATCAGAACCATCCGTCAGATAGGACATTTGCCAGACTCCAGAACAGGGTCCCAAGGCCCCCTGCTATGGTCAGCGTTAACCCGTTAGAGACTGAGAAGGTCTGGGATGGGGAATCCAAGAGAAGGGCCAAGAAATATCAGGAAGCTTGGGGCAACCTTGAGTTATCAACCAGGATAGAAGTATTTCAGTATTTAAAAACCACCTCAGCTGTACCAACATAGAGAACTACCAAGCAGGAATGGAATTTTAAGGAAAGGAATGAGGACTCTCTGGATCCTGACAACGTATACTGTACCCAGTAGGCATCCAAAGAATGTTTACTGGATAAACATAGGCCAGATGTGGTGGTGGTGGTGGTGGTGGTGGTGTTGGTGGTGGTGGTGGTGGTGTGTGTGCCTTTGAACATGTGCATTTGAGGTCAGGAGTCCTCACCATAGGCCGGGCTTCTTCTCGGGGAGCCCCGATGACCTTCATCTTGCCTCCATTGGTGTTCCGGTCTCGAATTTTGGCGAAGTGCTTCTGCAGGCACTTGCGGTCATGGGCACTGCAGGGGCTGAAGCTGTTGTTGGGGTGGTCACCCTCATCCTTGTCTGCAATCAGGCCAAGATGGGGAGAGGTCAGCATTGGGGAAAGACAGAGCAGCACACCAACCCAGCCTCCCACCTGCTTTCTGCTTCTTCGGAATGCTCCAGCCTGACACGGGAAGCATGGGGGTCTGGGAGCAGGAAAAAGTCAAAACAGCACCCCTGTCTCCTTCCCACTCTCCTGGAACTCCTCAGGAGACTATTCTTCTTGAAGTCCTTGACTTGCCCCTCACCCCACTGAGTCCAGCCCTCAAATGAGTCACCAGATGCAGCTGCCCAGACAGGAGGCTCCCCTGGGCTCTGCTGGGAGGTCTGAGGCAGGCAGTCGTGTCCCTCCCCGCCCCCCTGCAACACCGGATCTTTTCTCCTTCTAGTCAGCTCCTCCTACCACCCCCCTCTCCATCTGCTCTCTCTTCCTGTCTCCTTTCCTGCTCTTTTCAGCATCTGGCTGAGCCAGCCACAGGATCCCGAGGGCTGTCAGCCCTGCTGACCCTCTTCCAAATGGCCAGAATCAAAGTTTCCATGAGTGATGAGAAATCCATCCCAACAAGCTCTCCCCATTGGCTGGACAGGAGAAAAGTGGGAGTGGGTGTGTATGCCTGCATGTGCAAGTGTGTGTACACGTATGTAATGCTCTGTGTGGCCCAAGGACCAAGAGAATACCGTCCCCATCCCTTCAATCCCCTACCCTTAGACTTCAGACCCCACCCACAGGCCATGTCTGTTGCCCAGAGTCAGGGCACTGGGGATCTGGAGATGGGGGTGGAAAGGTTGGACCTGCACCCCCTCCCTAGGATCTCCTGAAGACTCTTTCTGAGCTCAAGAAAACCCCAATTGCAACTGCTGCTTCTCCCTCCGGGCAGCCAAATCCAGACAACATGGCTGGGCTGGAGAAAGGGGTTGCAGATCAGAGCCTCCTCCGAAATGCTCAGCTTGGCGGCTCACGGCCGGCCTGAGTGCAAAACCCCTGCCAGCATTCCAGATGTTGGCGGCCAGACAGAAGGCTACATCTGGTTTATGTCAGGATTTCTTTCTTTCTTTTTTTTTTTCCTGAGGAGTTAGCAGGTTCCTCCAAGTATGGCAGTGGTCCCAGAGCTGCCTCTGGGTCCAATGGTATTTTTCTGCCTGGCCAGAGTGAGTTGGGGGTAGAAGGGGGAGGCTAGCTCTCTTTTTATTCTCCTAATCCTGGGAGTGTGGGGAGAGACATGCGGATAAAGGAAAACCAAGCAAGGAAGAATGGAGACCCTCAGGAAGTCTTTGTCAAGATCCCACACCAACGGTTATTTATAAAATTGAGTCACCAAGGATGGAAAGAAGGCTCTGTCATGAGTAGAGAGCTGGCTTAGAAAGAGAAATCAGAGGGAAGAAATAAATAGAGCAGAGAGATATACCCCATCCTCCATCCCAAGAAGAGCAGTCCGGAGGGGACTCATTTGTAACACCAACTCGAGTGCCCTTCAAATCTGTAAGGGTTTTATTGTCTTTCCTTTGAGTGTGTTTTCTTTTCATGGCCATCAAGGAAAGGGCTACTTTGCAGTAGTACTTCCTCGGCTTGGTAAATGGGCAGAATGTTCTTAGGTTCAAGGAGTAAGGAAGAGTTTTCTATGAATGGGGCTATTTCAGGAGGTAGACAGCCCCGCGGCCCTAAGGTGTGGAGCATCCGAGTGGTTGAGGCCTCAAGAATCTAGAGACATCTGGAGTAGAAGTTCAACTGCAACCAGAATTTCCAATGCTGGAGTTCTGTGAGTCAAAGTCCACCAATGACCAGTGCTTGAGGGATTATTAGTGGGTATTTGGAAATGTGTGTACCTTAACTTGGACAGTATCATTAAGGACAACTGGGTCCACTCACTGAAATCTGGGGCTGCGTGGAGCCCAGAAGCATGGCTTATGTTTTTGTGTTCGGAGGGCCCCATGTCACATAGAGGTTACCTGGGGAAGATGAGCACGCAGCATGCCTAGTCTCCCCATTTTTTTGTTTCCCCAAAACCCAGCATATGCGTGCCTAGCTTGTGTGTAAATTTAGAGAAATACACCAAGATAAGGAGAGTAGCTCCTTGGTGTCTTTCATGGGGACATAGGTACCTGGGCTATGTCCATATCTGCCCACTCAGACACAGAGCGGCCGGGACTCAAGAATTACAAACATATACAAACAATTACGTGTCCAAACACACACTTATCCATGTGTGCGCACCTACATGCACTCAGGCACTCTGACCCAGCCTGGACAGACATAGACCTAGGGCAGGGCACACTGGCTATACCCTGACTTGTTGACTTTTCACTTAATCTGTAACTTTTCCTTGCTCATCACACCAAGGACCTACCCCAGGGCCCACTCCAAGGCACCTGGCTTGGGAGGGTGAGTGTCATAGCGTTGAGTCTCTGAAAAAACGTGAACCATCCAACCTCCAAAACTGGCCACCTGGCGCTGCTTACCCAGGTGGTGCCATCTGGAAAACCCTAATCCTGGTGGGCTCCCCTCTGACCAGGGGCTGGAGTCAGATCTAACCCCCTGAAAGATCTGACCTCCTAAATTCCAAAAGGCTCACCTAGAAGATGGGGCTTCCAAGGTAGACTACGTCATCTTCACCTCCTGCTTGGAGCTAGGCCAATGACATGCAGCCACAGGGGAAACCTTGATTTTTGTTCCAGCAACAGAGGAACAGAAGGCACCCAGAGAAAGAAGAGGCTTCACAACTCTGGCACTACTGGCTGCAAAGTTCATGGTCAAAGCTAGAGGATTTCTTCTTTCTTGCTGCCTGATTTCATCCACATGATTCCTCCTCAACTCCAGCCCCTGCCCCACTCATGACACCCAGAGTGAGACTGTGAGGCAGGTGGTTTCTGGGCATGACCTGGAAGGTCACCCACCTGCTCTGGAAAACCTTTTCCTTCTCCCCCTGGACTCTGGCTGGAGAAGTCAAGACCACCATGTTGGGTACCAGACCCTTTCTTTGAGTTCTGGCTCAAGAGCTGTTTCCCTCACTGTTGTGACACACTGCTGGCCTCAAGAATCAGAGACAAGGCCAGTTGGCCTATTCCTCCCGTGTTTACAGCAGGAAAAGGCATCAAAATCTGCCCTACCTCTCAACTCCTCTGCATGTACCCCAGCTTTATCCGTTGCCTACTGCCCCCCAAAATCCCAATAGCAGAGGAGGATTTAAGCTTCAAGTTAAATCCATTCAGCATCCTCTTCATCACCATCTTCATCACTGTTTCACTTTACTGAGCTCTTACTCCATGCCAGACATCCCACCCTGTAAGGCAGGTCCTATTGTAGACTGGCTGGAAGGAAAGGAGGAGAGATTTATCTCTATAGCTCCTATGTCTTTAAACAGAAAGACTCCTGATACCCAAGGCACCAATCATTCTCGCTTTCCCAATACTAAAAAAAAAGTAATCATATTTAGCAGCTATGCTCCTCCGCCCTCCCTCCCACAAAGGCACAGAATTTCTGGAAAGGGCCTGTTCCCATGACACCACTGGATTCCCAGTACTGCAGTAGGGGGGACAGTATTTGCTGTGTTGACTAAAAATTAACCTGGCCTGCATGTTTCCTAACCCTATTCCAGAGGAACTCCCTAGTCCACACGCCGATACCACTGTCCACTCCCCCCAATTCCATGAATCCAGGGTCAGCGCACTTATGCAGAATTGTGGATTTCTGACGCACATGTCCACCCCATCCCCACTTCTGGTGGCCTGAGTGGTGTTAACCCACAACCTGTTCTGGCTCAAAAAGCTAGGACAGGAAGGTGGGGGAGCCTGGAGACGGAAGGGGGGCATACCCGTGGGGCAAATAGTAGTCAACTGGACCACAGCAGTTCAGGGGAGGGGGCATGCCAAGTGGCTGCCCTCCCTCAGTCACTTGCTGAAGCTTAGCCCCAAGAGGAAAAGGCAGAGAGAAGAGGCTTAGGTCCCCAAGCCTTGGGACCTAGGAGGGACAGTGGCCTATTGTCAGTGGGAAGCTAAAGAGAACAATAGAGACAGAGGCCAAGTCCCGAACACTTTCTCTCGCCAGAGACCTTGCAGGGCTGCTGCACAACTCTAGGGGGCGCCTTTCATGTGGGGCTTGCAGCCCAGGCTGTGGCAGAGGGTACTTCTGTGATGACTGGGAGGTAAGAGGGCAGGGACACAGCTTGCCAAGAAGGTGCCTAGTTTCCCCAGGGTCCCCCAGACTTAGCCTGTCCCCCCTCCGCATAGTGCATGCACTGCATGGGTGGAGGGCAGGCAAGGAAGGAGGGGGGAGGGGTGTTAGAGAACCGGGCCCTGTAATCCAAAGGGGACCTAAAGCCACTCTTGGAGGCGAGTTTGCATGGTAGCCACAGGACAATCACACTGCTCATGCCTCTCCAAAGAAAGCTCCCAGGGAAATGGATTTTTCTCCACTAAGGATGGGGTGTGCCTTCCCGGCCAAGGAAAATGGGTGCCCAAGACCCTTTGAAGGGTCTTCTGCCCCATGTCCAAGTTGGTGTGAGAGGAGGAGGCTACCAACCATCCTCATCAGTTGCCAGAGAGCCGCTGGCTGGGGGAGGAGGGAGATACAAAGAGAGTGTGGCACTGTTGTACTCAGGGGGCCCAAGGGCTCAGCCCTCACTCCCAGTCTGGTCTGGTACCAGTACCCCTCCTCTCCCACTGGCACCAGCATCTCCGCCCCCATGATCAGCGATTTATTCCCCCGAGGACTGCCCCCCTTCCCAGATGTGCTGGGTGCCAGGCTGGCATTTCTCCTAGAATGTTTTCTGCTGACCCATCTCTTGTTGCCCCGGGGCAGGAAGGGCAGCGAGGCCTGAAGCCCAGACCCCTGGGGTCCACCTCCTTCCTGTTTTCCCTGCATCCTGCTCTCCTCCAGCTAACAAGCTGCAGAGGATTGAGGAAGTAGATCGGTCTGGGACCCAGGGCAGGAAGCTCGAGGCCCGAGTCCCAGCATCCGGACTGCAACAATGGAAGCTTCAAGCACCGGGGGAAAGAGACAGGCAGACAGAGAGGCACAGGGAGAGCAAAACAGAGTCAGAGAGGGAACGAGATACACACGCAGACATAAGGAAAGGCAGGCCGAGAGAGATTCCGAACGTAACAGAAGGACAGGAACAAAGAAAGAGGGACACAGAAAGAGGCTGAGATGAGAGGAAGAGAAGCAGGGCAACAGAAGCAGAAAAGGGCAATAAGACAGAGAAAGAGAAAGAAACGGATGGTGGGCAGGAGACACTGGGGCAGGAGATCTCCAGACGGCTGCTTGTGAAACCAGAGGCTGGAAGACACAGCAGGAAAGAACAAAGAGAAAGAAGGAAAGAGACGGAGAAAGATTAGAAGGAGCAACTGAGAGGCTCACTAGGAAATGGACAAGAGAAAGGATAAGAAAGAGTTTAAGGCAAGGGGCCTTCTAAGTCTGTCTCCCTCTCTCTCTTCTTTCCTCTCTAGCCCACACCCGTTAGGTCTCTGCAGCTCTGGGCTGGGAGCCCAGACTTGCTTCTTTCTGCCACCTCAAATGGCACCTGCCAAGAGAAAAAAGAAGGATGCCTGTGTACCCGGGCACGAGGAGGTGCCCAGGCTCAGCAGAGAGACCCCTGTCTTCCCAGTACCCCCCAAACGGCTAGTTGAGCTGGCCTGGGGCTTTGGGGAAGGGCGACTCTGCTGCCCCTCACCATCAAAGCCCCTCTCATATGCACGTCCCAGTCCTCCCACCTCAATGTCAAAAATCCAAGCTCTGGCATTTCAGACCCCTGGGGTTTTCACCTGTGGTGAGGGGATCAGCAACAGGGAGCTCCCCTCCCCTCCCCCCACCCCTACCCCACCCCCATCCTCCAGTGATCTGGCTCCCTTGCAGGCTGTGGGCTGGCCCAGGTCACTTAATTTTCCACTCTTGCACCAGCAACCAAGACTACTCTTCCCAAGTAGGCACCCTTGGGCGGTTTGAGATGGAAGGATAGGACAGAGTCCTCCCTGACAGTGGCAACAGGCTGTTAGAGACTGGATAGCAGTTGGCTTGGCTGGGCCTGTCCCATGCCAGGAGGCCCTGCCACGTACCTGCCTTCTCCTCAGCTCACGGGGGATTTTCAAGGACCTCCCGGGCCAGCCCTATTGGGAAAGGGGCTTCTGGGAGGGCCGCACACCAGGGCGGACATGCAAGGGCAGAGGCACCTTACCAGTGGGCTGCAGGCTGTCCTGGATGGCCTCGATCTCCGCCTGTTCCATGCACACGCCTTGCCCGTGCATCAGCGTGTGCAGGGGCTTCTCCACTCCGCGGGGCGGGTAGCAGCGCAGGCCCGAGCCGCAGCGGGGGGTGTACACCCCGCAGGGCATCCCCTTGCCCAGGGCGCAAGTGGCACAACAGCCGCAGCCGGGCTCACGTACCAGCTCCTCGCAGCCCACGGGGGGGCGGCAGCGAGCCAGCTTCTCCTCGGAGCAGGTTGGGCAGTGGATGGCTTCGTCTCCCAGGCTCGGCCCGGGCCCGGCGGCCAGCAGCAGCGCGGCCACGAGGCAAAGGGGCAGCATGATCGTGCGAGGACGGGGCGCGGGCGCCAGGTGCGGGCGGGGAGCGCGGGCGCGCGGGCTGGCAGCAGGGGGCACACGGAAGCAGCTCCCGGCGCGCCTCAAGGACCGGACGGGAGGGTGTGTGGGGAGACGGGGCGGCCCCGCAGGCGGACAGAGAAGGAGCCGGGGAAGTTAGCAAGCGGGCTGCAGAGGAGCGATCCTGGCCACTGAGGCGCTGCGCCGCATCCTCGGCCGGTGCAGAAGGCGGGGGGTAAGGGACAGAGCGGCGGCCCGGGACGGCTACCCCGGACTTTATAGCAGCCTCTGGCCACACCCCCAAGCGCCTTCCCAGCGGTGGGGGATCGGGCTAGGGAGGGAGGGCGAGGGGGAGCGGGAGACGCGGCCGGGAGGGGGAAGGGGCGCTCTCCCGAGTCCCGCCGCCGCCTCGGCTCCAGCTGAAAGTCCTTTTCTGCCCAAGAAGGAAGCAGCGCAGTTGGGAAGCCCTGATAGGCGCCTCCGAGATCGCTGCGGAACCAGAGCTCGGGAGGGGAGAGGAGGGAGAGCAGGGAGGTGGAGAAGCGAAGAGGCCCCCTCCCCCAACCTTGGAGGCTTTATCGCGACCCACAGAGGTGGCCCCAGGCCCCCCACTGAGAGCACACCCTTGGACTCCGACTCCGGGTGGGCTCCGCGGATTCAGTCGCCCTGGCCAGTCCTTTCCACCCCACCCCAGTGCTTCCAGTCTCAACCAGTCGGGGGCGGGGGGGGGGGGGAGTACAGACACACAACGAGGGGCCTAGAAGGGCCTCATGGCCCTAAGAGGTTAGCAGACTCTCTTCACACTTGCCTCTCCCAACCCCCTTCCTCTCCCAGTCTCCCCAAGGTTCATGTGGGTCCCGGTCCCCTCTGCTTTCCCCAGCGGAATCACTGAACTGGCGAGGGAGGTGCCAGCCTCTTCATCCCTCCCGGATATTTTTACTGCCCAGACCCACTCCTTGCTGGGGGGGTGGGGGGGGCAGGTTGGGGGGGAGTGGCTTGGGAGATGGCCACTCTGTGTGCATACAAATTGTGCAATGCACAACTCCAGAGGGCACCATTTCCCTTGCGGCCTTGGTAGGTTTGTATAGGGTTTTGAGGAAGGGGCGCCTTTTTCTCGTTCATCCAGTGTTGCTATTTAGGGTTGGCTAGGCGCTTTGTGAGATCCTGCTGATGCCTGTGTCCTTCACCCTTGCCTCAATCCTGCTGACTGGGAGGTCCATCAAGATAACATATGGAGAAGGGACCCATCTCCTAGGTTCTCTCCCAGGTCCCCTGGTACTTCCCCCATTCTCCCCCCACAAACACTTCTGCTCTCCTGGAGCTGGCTTCAGGATAAGGCTCCTGTCCAGGCATAATCGGTGACGCACTGTGGATATTTTATATTTTATTATTTTGCTTTGCCTAGAAGCTGCAGGGGCAGCCAAGCTGAAATGCAAATCAGAGACTCTCTTCCTGCTTCCCCTCCCAGAACAGGGGTCTTTCAGTCTCACGGGGATGGAGCCCTCTCCTACTTTGTGCAAGTGCAGACTGTCCCAGTGGTAGGAGGAAGAGAGTGACTGGACGCTGGAACTGTAGGGACAGAACCAAAAGTTGCAAATTGTCGGCACCTACTGGCAACCATCAAGACTGCAGAAGGCCTGGTGCGTTCTGGCCAGGGACAAAAGTCGGAGTCTCCATTGTAATTGAAAAATAAAAATTTTTTTAAAAAGCCCTAGCTGGTTTGGCTCAGTGGATAGAGTGTCGGTCTATGAACTGAAGGGTCCCAGGTTTGATTCTGGTCAAGGGCACATGACCACATGCCTGGGTGGCAGGCTGAATCCCTAGCGTGAGGTGTGCAAGAGGCAGCCAATCAATGATTCTCTCCCATCATTGATGTTTCTATCTCTCCTGCCCTCTTCCTTCCTCTCTGAAATCAATAAAAATATTTTTTAAAGTTTCTAGAATTCTCTTCATGCCATTTCACAGACCAACTGGGGTCTCTTGTGTCCCAGGGCCAAGTCCCTCAAGTCCCTGATTCAGAAAACTGGGAACTGGGAAGCCCTGTTCCCTTCCTACATCATATTGGGCCCAGTTCTGCCATCAACTTATTGTATGAACTTGGACACCAGCTTCATGGAGCTTGAAAGTCCTGTAAAATCAAGATAGGCCACTTCCACTTATTCTACCTCTAAAGCCAGTAGTTCTCGCTCTTCCTAATGCCGCGACCCTTTAACACAGTTCCTCGTGTTGTGGTGACCCCCAACCATAAAATTATTTTTGTTGCCACTTCATAACTGTAATTTTGCTACTGTTATGAATCGTAATGTAAATATCTGCTATGCAAGATGGTCTTAGGCAACCCCCAAAGGAGTCACGACCCACAGGTTGAGAACCGCTTCTTAAGCTCTTATAAGAATAAAATGGGACCAGAAGGGATGGTTCTGATCTCAATGCCATACTTGTCCTCTAGACAGCAAAGGTACTGGGAAAGATAGCATTGCAGAACATGAGGAAGGCGTGCAGGAGAGGCTGGAGTGAGCCCAGAGAAATGCCTGAGGATGAAGCATTAAGTGTAGATGAGTGTGGGGAACTGGAAAGGTTTCAGGTGAGACAGATGTTCACACCTCTACCCCAGCACCACTCCTCAATCCATCCTCTGATGCCCCCCCATCACTGACTGGGATAATTCCAAGGAGGCAGAAAAACGGCCATGAGACCTTCTGATCACCTCCCATCATTCATGAACACATGTTTATGGAAACAGCTATTGTGCACGAACTTTGTGCTATGTTCAGGATATACAGGAGATTCAGAGATGGCCATGATCACTCCTTGCTCTCAAGGAGCTCGGTGCCTAGTGAAGGGAGACAGGTACACAAATAAAATAAGTCTAAGAAGTGTGCAGGTGCCCTGGGGACACTTCTATGGGGCACATTAGGGACCCAGAGGCACAAGCGTTTAGTTCCATATCCAGGACATGGAGAGACTTCATGGAGGAGGTAAACTTGAGCCAAGGTTACATGGGCTTCCATGTTAGCATAAGGTGACTTGGATTCTAATCCCAGCTTTGCCACTGGACTCACTGGGGAACCTAAAACAAGTTACTTATGCTCTCTGAGCATCACAGTCCTACCCTGGAAGATGGGACTTTGCAATAAGAGAGAAAGAAGAGAGGGGAGAGAAAGAGTGGCCTGTGCAAAGTACCCAGCACACAGTAGGCACTGGGTGTTTGTTCCCACCTACCCCTCTCTTTTGGAAACTAACTCCTCTACATGGCTGGACTCCATGGTAGCAGGACTTGTGTCTCCCCCACTGGACTGAAAGCTCCTGGAGGACTGGTTTCGTGTCTTTCCCCCACCCAGGCCTACTAGTGTCTGGGAGATGTTGCATACAAGGGCCATGGATTTGGAGTCACAGGACCCAGGTTCAAGGTGCATATGCTGGACATGGTTCTGAAGGCTTCACTCATACGCACTTCACAACAACCTCATGGAGTAAGTGCTCCTTAAGAACAGAGACACAGAGAGGTATGTAAGTTAACTCAAGGTCACACAGCAAGTAAATGGAAGAACAGGGATGTGAACCCAGGCAGAGTCTGTATGATTAACCTCTATGTTTTACTGCCTTCCAAAATAGCTGTCATAAGCATTCCAAACAAATGCCAAGGATGAAAGACTATGGTACAGAGTGCAAGCTGGCTGTAGGGGGTCAGAGCAGACGTAGCATTTGTGTGAGGACTGAGTCCCAGGCCTCCCCATAACTTTGTCTTCCCAGCCCCTCCCTGGCTTTCCTGGACTGCCCCCTGTGCCCACACTGAGTAGGGACCTCAGCTTCCCTCCATATCAGCTGATATGTAGGCCCCAGCTATGGCATCCTCCACAGTCACCCCAGGTGTGTGGGCTGGACAGTGACACCTTAGTACGGCTGCCTCCTTGGCCAGCAGGGCCCCACTCTTGGAGAGACCACATCAGGAGAGTGAGGATCTCCACAGAGACCCACAGAGGAAGTCTGGTTCAGAGGACAGAGCCTGAGTCCTTCCCTTAGGACGTTCAACTCAAGAAGTGGACACCCAGGCCGGGGAAGGGTGGGGAGAGGAGAGTCCATCTGCAGTTTAGTTGGCCAGGATCCAGTTTCATATCTTCAGTCCTGCCAGCTCTGCTCCTTGCCAGTGTTGTGGCCACTTCCCTTTCCTGAGCTTCCGTCTTACCATCTGTAAAGCAGAGAGGGGAACTCACTGAACTGTGAAGGTCCTTCCAGCTTGGGCAGTTTAGGAATCTAGATCTGGAGTCCTTTTGCATGGACCTAGGCCCAAAACCAAAATGTGGAGTAAGGAGACTGTTATACAGAAAACAAATTTATACAACTACTTGGAAACAACCAACAATTAATTCCACCCCCAGGTATACACCCAATAGAAATGTGTGTATTTAAAAACAGGCAAAACTACTTTATGACTTTAGAAATCAGTATAAAGGTTATTCTTGAGGAAAAGCATGGGAGTTACTGAAAGGGGTCTTATGGGGTACAGGTAATGTTTAGTATTTAGTTACATAGCACATTCACTAAGCTAAATATTACTTATTTCTGTACTTTTCTGTATGTTATACTTTAATTTTTTTTTAAAGAAAAATATTTTTGGTTTATTTTTAAAATGAGTGCTGGCTCTCATGCTTGCTCTCAAGTCAGCCTGCCTGGACTAGACTCCTGGCAGTAGATTTAGGACAGGTTAGCACCCTCCCTGTGCCTGAGTATCCTCAGCTTTCATTTAAGTGACTATTATATAGGATGCCTGTAATGATTAAATGAATGAATCTGCATAAAAGGCTTACGATGATCCCTGCTGCATATTAAGTACCCAATAAGTGTTAATTATCAGCCATAATCAGAAAAGCGAGATTAAGAACCTGGAGCCAAAATGCCGGTACTGAATTCTGGATTTGCCATTTACTAGCTCTGTGACCTTAGCCAAGTGACATCCTCCCTCTTGTCCTTACATGCCCTCGGTGGTAAAAGAGGGATAATGCTGCCCTGGCCAGTTTTCTCAGTGGTTAGAGTGTCAGCCCACAGACCAAAGGGCCTCGGGTTCAGTTCCCAGTCTAGGGTATCTACCTCAGTTGCAGGCTTGATCCCTGGCCCTGTCAGGGCATGTGCAGGAGGCAACCAATTGATGTGTCTCGCACATAAATGTGTCTCTCTCTCTGCCCCTCCTCCCTCCTCTCCACTCTCTCTAAAAAAAAGAAAAAAAATGGAAAAATTATCCTCTGGTGAGGATTTTAAATAAGTAAATAATACATAAAAGAGGGATAATGCCAACTCAGTCCGATAGGGCTGTTTGAGAAGCTACAGAGACAATGTGTGTAAAGCACTCAGCCTGGCACGGAGTAAGGCTCGATACCCATTAGTCGTTATGCTTACTGATCACCATGGTAACTCTGTAAATACACTTTTAGATAGGATTCCAGGTAGTAAAAAGACTGGCTTCAGGTTACAAGCAACGGGGATTTAAACCCATTTGTGGGAAGACACAGAGCCTGTGCCCGGACCCCAACTGGCCCACCTACCAACCCAGAAGTGTCTCATCCTGGGAGGTTTGCCCAAACACAGACAGTGCCTCTTCCTCCCGCCGGGCTGCCCCTGTCAGGATTCTGTGCACCAAGTACCTTCCCTGCCTGCCCAGCTCTAGTTGTGGAAAGAGAAGATCAAAGAGAGAAGCCACAGTGCCCCCAGCTTCCCATGCCAGGAACCTCTTGTGCTGCTGTCCTAAAGGAGTAGGGGCAGTCCCCAAAGACAGCTGGTGAGGGCAGGTGGGGGAAATTTTGAGGGCAAAGGGGCAGGGCTGAGCGGGCCCAGGAACAAGGCCCATACTGGGAGCCCCTAATCCACATAGCCCCCATCCTCTTCTCGCCTGAAGCCTAGATTCTTCCCATCCTCGTCCTCTCAGCCCTTCTGGTTTCCAGAGGCTGGATGCTTGGAGCCAGTGATGCTCCAGATCTGTTCCTCACCCCGAGCCGGTCATGATTATCTAAAGAGCAACAGAAAGCCAGCAGCCACAATTGGGAAGAGCTTTGCCCTCAGGCTGTGGGGCAGAGGACTCTTGCAGTCAGAGCCAAGGATTCAAATCAAAGCTCTGCCCTGATTAATTGTGTACTGTGGGCTGGTATATTCACCATGATGGACCTCGGTTTCTTCATCTCTAAATTGGGGGCGCTAGTATCTACTTCACTCTGTTAAGGAGGATCAAATGAGCCATATAAGTAAGTGGAAGGACATATATCCCAAAAAGCCAGTTACAAACTGTAGCCTTTTTTGACTCTAAAATTCTACAATAATTTGTAGGTGGAAGGGAAGACAGAAGAGGGTACTAGCAAAGCGAAGGTCGAGAGAGGAAGAGATGAAACATGGAATAGACAGAGAAATGGAAAGGAAGAGAAGATGGACAGATATGAAATAAAGAAAGATTGGAGAGATTTACAGACGGAACATGAAACCAAAGTTCCCATCCAGTCTCCCCCTACGTATTCATTCTTTAGAAGAAGAAATGAGGCAGTAACAGCGACGCTGGACCAGGTCTCGGAGCCTGCATCTACCCACCAGGCCTGCTCCCAGCAGCATCCAAGGACCCTCTGAAGGCAACAGACTGGAGGATGGGTCTCTGCAGCTCCAGACATCCTCTTCCCCAGATCAGACCCCTGGGTTCACAGGCCAAGGTCAGAGCTGGGGAAGCAGCTAGCTACCAGGAACGCAGTCCCCTCCCCTACTCCCACCAGGACTCTCATTAAGGAATGGGAGCTCTCCCCAGGCTCTGGCAGATCATACAGACACCTGAGCCTCTGTTCAGATTCTCTCCAACAGCAAATAAGTAAGCAAATAGAGAGTGAGGAAGGGGAGGGGCTAGAGCCCAGAGATGAGATCACCAGGGAAACAGATGGATGCAGGTAGGGGCACACAGCATCCCACTCCAGCCAATTCCTTTCTTTCTGGGACCCACCCTAACGCTTCCTTCAATTCTGACACCAATCCTGATATGTGGGTTTCCCAGCTCTATCGTGTAATTCTCCAACACCAGCTGGTGTCAGACAATTCAACTCAGTCCTGACACGAACTCCCTGGAGTTGCCATCAGGTTCCACAGGTTTAGGCCTCAGTCCTACAAGACTGCCCCCACCCTTCAGATGCCAGTCGAAAGTCCAGATTGTCGCCTGGGCTTCTGACTGACCTGCTGTTATTGGGAGGTTCCAATGACCCCTTCCTTGGGTTCTATCAATTTGCTAGAGTGGCTCAGAGAAACATTTTATTTACTAGACTAGGGGCCCGGTGCACAAAAATTTGTGCACTGGGGTGGTGGTGGGGTGTTTCTTCAGCCCGGCCTGTGCCCTCTCACAGTTTGGGACCCCTCTGGTGATGTCCACCTGCTGGTGAGCCTGGCCAGCCTGGGTGAGGGACCAATGTCTGTTTGCAGGCTGGTCAAGCTCCCCAGTGGAGACCCTCACCCCAGGAGGTGTGGCAAGCCTGGGTGAGGGGCTAAGGGCAGTTTTCAGGCTGGCCATAGCTCCCACTAACCCTCCGGGCCATCCGCCTGGGAAGCGATGGGGTGGCACTGGCCACCCCATAGGCTTCCCAGGAGGGGGCCTTGGGGTCCTCCGGCTGGTCCCGTCCCCTCACCCCCCAGGCTTCTCTGCCTGGGAGGCCGATCAGGTGGCACTAGCCACCCCATCAGCCTCCCAGGAGGGGGCCTCGGGGTCCAGCCGGCTGGTCTCCTGCCCTGGAGGCTTCTGCCTGGGAAGGCATCAGCAGCCCAGGGCGCCAGATGCCTTCCCAGGATGGAGGCTCCCAAGATGTCGGAGGCAGCAGCTCCAGAGAAGCCGCACACCAGGGCTGCAGCCTCCACTATCTTGGCTAGGCTAATTTGCATACAGTCACTCTGATTGGCTGGTGGGCGTGGCTTAGGCCATCCCGAAGAAATGGTTAATTTTAATATTGCGCTTTTATTAGTTAAGATTATTGGTTTATTATAAAAGGATATAACTAAGGAATAGCCAGGTGGAAGAGTGCCATAGGGCAAGGTACGGGGGAAGGGCACAGAACTTCCCTGCCCTCTCCCAGTGAGCCACTCTCCCTGTACCTCCATCCCAGCAGCTGTCTGAACCTGTCCTCTTGCAGTTTTATGGGGCTTCAGTACATAGGCATGACTGATTAAATCATTGGCTATTGGTGATTGAACTCAATCTCCAGACCCTCTCCCTTCCTGGAGATCGGAAATCAATTGGTAAGGCCAAAATTCCAACCGACTAATCCAGTGGTTCTCAACCTGTGGGGTCGCACGACCCTTTCACACGGGTCGCCTAAATACATCCTGCATATCAGATATTTACATTACGACTCATAACAGTAGCAACATTACAGTTATGAAGTAGCAACGAAAATAATCTTATGGTTGGGGGTCACCACAACATGAGGAACTGTATTAAAGGGTCAGGGCA
>PVJC01026150.1:0-24211 GCA_004026665.1 Murina feae
TTCACGGCCCTCTCACCTGCCTGGTCACCCCATGCAGCCTGGTATTCAGTCATTTGGTCATCCCTCACTAATCCCCCTGTTGGTCTGTAGGCAGCCATCTTGTGAGGGTGTTAGGGTTAATTTGCATATTACCTCTTTATTATATAGGATGTTTATATTCTGTGACTATGTAAGTAAATTTGTATATATATTTTCCAAATGGCCTACTTGCTTTTATTTCACTTTAGATTAATGATTCCTCAGTTGTAGTCTGGATATTTTTGCTAGACTGTTGACTTAAAAATCAAGTTGAAATCCTTGACTTAAAAATCAACTTGAAATCTTGTTTAAAATTTAAATTATAAGCTCCACCATGCAAAAGTTCGGTAAATGTGGAGTTAGTATCATAAGTCAACATTTTCTTTCCAACTTTGTTAATGATTACTTTAGAATTCAATGTTTGACTATTGGAAAGTTGTCTTTAATTAGACAATGAGCAGTATAATACTAAAGAGAATATTTCTTCATAATTTCAGAAAAGTCTCTATGCCAATCTGCTAACTAAATAATTGGATTCTTTGGTTATAATAATCTAGAATCCACATTTTTTCTTTTGACAACTCTGTGAAATTTTCTAATTTACTTTTAAATGGAACATTTTTATCTGACATTATTATAAAGGTTTCTCTTTTAAGAAAAATGGACATAAAGTTCATAAACAGTCACAAAAATCAAAATATTGTCATATTAGTTTATT
This sequence comes from Murina feae, assembly GCA_004026665.1. Taxonomy (NCBI): domain Eukaryota; kingdom Metazoa; phylum Chordata; class Mammalia; order Chiroptera; family Vespertilionidae; genus Murina; species Murina feae. Next base: position 737 of record PVJC01026150.1, read on the forward strand.
TATAAAACAGTAGATCATGGAACTAAACAAGTGAAGTAACTTTACATTTCCTCCATAGAAAACTATTGACAAATATCAGTTCAGATGTCTTTTTATTTATATTCTTTTGATTCTTTTAATCCTGGAGAAATGCTTTAAAAGCATGGAGTCTTGAAGAAAAAATATCACCAAGAACTCACTCTAAAATTGTTGGTAGATTAGAATTCTGAATTCTGACAAAAACATATATTTTATACTACTTAGCTTCATTATTATTTTTTAAAAATAGAAATAAATCTGTTTCTGTCTCTCTCAGTGTATTTCTATACTGTATGCTATTAAAGGATGCTGGACTAGTTCTCAGATGGAATTCACTAAAACAAAAAGACAGTAAGCCAGACAGGTTGGAAAATATCTGTACATATATCACTCAGCTAGCAATTGAAATAAAAAATCCTCCTCATGGCAGGTGAACAGCCTGGAGGTGTTCAGTTTGTCAAAATAGATAAAGGATTTTATAGCATACTATATTAATTTTTGCCAAGCAAGTACAACAACAAAAAATCTCACACAGATTAAGTATTTCAAATAAGGTCAGAGTACTATATATGTTTTAAATATTTAAAGAATTACTTACTCACATATTGTTTTTGTTCTTTTCTCAAAAATATTTTATAAGGCATCCTATATAATAAAAGGGTATATGCAACTTGACCCTAACAACAGAACCACTGGGAATGACTGGTCACTATGACATACACTGACCACCAGGGGGCAGATGTTCAATGCAGGAACCGCCTCTGGTGGTCAGTGCACTCCCACAGGGGGAGTTCTGCTCAGCCACAAGCCAGGCTGAGGGCTGCCAGTATAGCGGTGGTTGTGGGAGCCTCTCCTGCCTCCTCACCAGTGCTAAAGATGTCTGATTGCAGCTTAGGCCTGCTCCCTGCTGGTAAGTGGACATCCCTTGAGGGCTCACAGGCTGCCAGAGGGATGTCTGACTGCCAGTTTAGGCCTGATCCCCCAGGGAGCATGTCTAAGCCAGCAGGTGGACATCCTCCGAGGGGTCTCAGACTGTGAGAGGGCACAGGCTGGGCTGAGGTATCCCCCACTGAGTGCACAAATTTTTGTGCACCAGGCCTTTAGTATTTAATAAGAGTTATCAAAGTTTCTACAAAACATTAGTTAACTTCAAAAAGGAATAGCCCATAGGGGAAGATAGCAGGCATCATGTGGTAAACAGGGTGACATATTAGTTTGTTGTGATACATCAAGTGAAAATATTGCTAAAAAAACACACAGTTATGAGGCTACAGAGTCTATCCCCCATTCGTATTCTATTCCATAAAGGGAATTGTTCTCCAGGGGCATCTGCTGAATGCATGTACAAAAGAAATGGGTTGGTTTTATTAATTTACTTTCTTCACAATTGAATAGCCATAGCTTTATTTTTTCATTCCCCTTGGCACTACTTTGTCCCTTTCTTTAATAACAGTAAATGTGAAAAATCAGGATTTGTTTTATTCAGCTTCATTTCACTGGGACCGCTGTAGGGAGATGAGATTTGAAAGTGTTCACCATAATGTATAGGCTATCTGGATTCACTTTACTGATGATGCAGTATCACTGAAAATGACTCACTTTGGGATGTGCAGCTTTATTAGAGCATTAAGTCTTGAACTCCTGACTCCCTTTGAGTGGCACCAGCAATTGCTTAGAAAGGATTGCTGAGATCTGTAAGTGCTATTCCTTTTTCAATTTTCTATTGTCAGGGCGAACAGAGCTTGTAAACATAGTTACAACTAAGAAAAGTAGAACATTTGGGATAAGCTTTCTATCATACATAATTGTTTTTCTACTGAAAATCTAATTCGCATAACAATAATCCCTAGGTAAGACGTTTCTATCTGGTGCACCATTTCTTCAGTTTAAGAGCAAAAAGTAAAATTATTAACACATTAGTCAAGATATTTATTTATATGTCACTTATATATAATATGAGAGACTAACAATAAACAAGAAAATATGAAACATGTGTGTGCACATATATAAATTTATATACATATCTACAAAATATACTTATATATAATTTTAATTTTGTGAAGAAAAGAAAACAATAGCATAAGTGGTGGAATGTGCTTTACAATAAGTGATTAGTGCTTTATAATAAGAGAGATTTCTTGTGAAATAAAATTTAAGTTAAGACTTGATGTTTAGAACAAGTCAGTCGTTCAGAATAAAGGGAAAACAATTTACATAGAAGGTGCTACACATGTAAAGATCCTTTTTGGGAACCCAATTACTGCCCCTGGATTTAACCCATTGTACACCATAAGCATCTACAGACGCACATGGTGGACCTTTCCCACATGCCATGCTCATCTATAAAAAAAATGTATTCCCTAAGTGGCAGCCCTGTCCAACTTTAGAATCATTTCTCCTGAGAATTTATAGCTGAAAATATTCAAAAACATCCCAATTGCGAGTAATACATTTATTTTTATAATTTCATTGCAAATTGATTTTTTAAATTAAATTCAAAATATCGTGACATCTGGGGATGGTTTCCATTTTGGTCACATGGCAGTTAATGGAGTAAGAGATACAAAACATGAGAGTAATAAGTCACATATCTATGTTCTTGTTCACCCATACTTATAAATTATTTTCTAAAGGCTAGATACTTTAATAGACATAAAAATGCGTTAAGTTAGTGACCAAACCGTTTATCTATGAGGCTCCTAGCATAGTGGACAGCAGAGTAGACATCTACTCTAATAAAACTATAATATTGAAATTAACCGCTTCTCCGGGATGCCTAAGCCACACCCACCAGCCAATCAGAGTGGCCGTATGCAAATTAACTCAGTCAAGATGGATGCCAGCAGCCATGGAGGGGTGGGTGGCAGGCTGTGGGGTGAGGTGAGTGAGGGCGGGGGCGGGGTGGAGCGGGGTCCCAGACTGTGAGAGAGTACAGGCCAGGCTGAGAGACACCCCCACCCCAAGTGCACAATATATTGTGCACCGGGTTCCTAGTAAGAGAAATAAAAGAGTAATTAGTGAGTTAGTATATAAAGGAAAGTCCCTAAATTCTCTGCTCTTCAGTTGGCTCAAAATAAAGAAAACATTAACATCAGCTTGTGAAACAGGCAACTCTACATTCAGTTTGAACACATGTTCATTTGGAAAGTTCCTTGGAAAATTATTGTATGTTTTTAATTTTAACATATCTCCTGAAACTCCTACTAAGGACTTAAACTCTTATATGAATTGTAAATGAACCTTAAAAATTAGTCACTCCCTTTTTAGAGAAGCAGACTTTGAACTCTTAGCTTGAAACACGCTAGGAAGATTTAACTCTACTGTAGTAACTTACTTAGTTTTCAGAATAGGAAAATGGTTTCTTTTGCTGTGTTCTACTATAAAAAAATGTATACTGTCACTTACAAGGTATATTTAGATATTTTAAATAAATGTATTTACCAAAAAATAAACATTTAAAAAATATTAATATATTGCAGACATGCTTACTTTTCAGATATCCTATATAATAAAAGCGCAGCAACCGTAATGGCAGAATGACCATAATGACCACTCAACCAGTCACTATGAGGTGCACTGACCACCTCTCAATCCCTCCCCTCTCCCGGCTGGCAGGCTCCAATCACTGGTTGGCAAACAGGGAACTGGGGTGGCTAGTGGCAGGGGGCAGGACTGGCAAGCAGCCTAACGGCTGACCTCTTGGTCCCTCCACCTGGCCAGCAGGCTTCCATCACCAGATGACGAATGGGGAACAGGGGTGGGTGGTGGGGGAAGCAGGTAGTGCCAGGCCAAAGACCCCACCCCACTGGTTGCCCCACACACACAGAGGCCAACCCGCGGTGGGGGTGGGGCTGGTGAGCAGGCGGAATGGAGGCCTCTCAGTGCCTCCCCCTAGTTGTCAGGCTCCAATCGCCAGATGGCAAATGGGGAACCGGGGTGGGTGGCACCAAGGGGAAGGACTGGCAAGTGGCCTAAGGGCTGACCTCTAGGTCCCTCTCCCTGGCCCACAGGCTCCAATCACCACATGGTGAATGGGGAACTGCTTTGGTGGCAGGGGATGCAGGAGGTACCAGCCCAAGGCCCTGGCCCTGCTGGTTGCCCCATACACAGAAGGCGACCTGTGGTGGCAGCAGGGCCACAAGTGGGCAGGACCAGCCAACCTCTTGGTCCCTGCCCCCTCCTCCACTAGCCATCAGGTTCCCATTTACTGATGGCAAACTGGGAACTTAGGTGGGTGGTGAGGGGGGGGAGGTGAGGCCAGCTGCCAGCAGCCCAGGGAGAGTGCCCTGATTGCAGGCTAGGCCTAGGGATCGTACCAGCACACGATTACACTGAGCCTCTAGTTATCCAATAAAACACTTTACCAGGTATATTTTTATGTAAATATGTATAAGCATGTTCTTATAGAATATAAAAATATGTATAATATTTTAGATTTAGAATGCATGTTTATATTACTATAAATATTTTTCTAGCAATGCAATTTTATCACATAAAATGTTTATAGTTGCTAACATAACATTGTTATTCAATTAAAACACATTAGTATACCAAGGAAACAGAGCTACAAAATAGAAAGTGAGAAGGGGGAAAAAGACAGGAAAAGATCTACAATGATCCAGATATTTGAATGAACTGATAAGGATTTTAATACAACTGTGGTTAACATGTTACAGAAAATATATGAAAAGGTGAACAATTTCACTGCAGAACTAGAATTCATTAACCAATTTTGATTCTGAAATACAAAATCTGAAATCTAAAATTCAAGCTCACTTTGAGTGAAAAGTAGTTAAGACTATAAGACTACTATTTTCCAAATGTTGTGTATTTAAATTTTTCTTTAACATCAAATTAACAAACCTTGACTTTTTTTAATGGATTTTTAACATTTCTCAAAATTAACTTTTACTCAAGTCCAGGTTGGTTTATCATTATTATATACTAATAATGAATAAACTAAGGTCATCTAAATTTAAATGTTCTTATAAATATCTAGAATTTGATTTGTGTGAGCATTAAGAGTCACAAAACTATTTTTTTCAATAAATTACTTTCAGTGAAACTAAGAATCTTACCAAGCAATTTACTAAATAAATAATTTTTGTAAAACATTTTACTTTTACTTTATAACTACATGTGGCAATGTTATTTACTTGGAGTATAATTTTTGATATGCAGGCACTCTATAGGAATCATTCTTCCCACAGGGATGGTTCTGTAGTTCGATGGAAAGGCTCTCTCTTTTCTTATAGAATCCTCAGTGGGGAACCTCATACCCAATTAACCAGCATAGGAGGTAAAAAAAAAAAATCCTGCTAGGTATAAGTTGAAGTATAGTAATTACTTTTACTTCTTATACTTTATAAAACTCGCTGTAGTTTAAATTATACAAACAGTAATTTTCAGTGATGTCCAAGAATGCAACATGTACTCTAAAAAACATGCTCTTTGAATAGTATCATTTACTGGAAGTTTGTTAGCTATTAGTGTAAATAGAATATATTAATATAGAAACACAGATTTGAGGTCTAACCTCCTTATTGTTCCCAAAGGTCTTAGACAACAGTCAGTTTCAATATGGTCTCACTGAGTGATGGACATCACCATCGTGCCAGCATGTGGTAGCTTGTGGGTAACCATAGTTTCCTGCTAGGACTCATGATCACTGCTGCTGCTGTGGTGTAATTTCTCAAGGAGGGTGCTGCACTGTGCATGGGTACCACAGCAAAGGGCCACTTGCTATTCAGCAAGCACTGCTTTCAAACTATTTTAGAACAACCAGAAAAACTAGGTACAATATAAAAATAACCTTTATAAATGCCTTGAGAACTACCAAGGAGGATAAGGAGTATTTGTAGCAACAAACTTCAATACTAGTATGGTAAAGAAGGACGTTCAAGGAGGTGAGTGAAGGTTTGGGAATGGGTTTCTGTTGAGGAATTTGCTAAATTTACAAATAGCACCTAAAAGGTCCAATCAGTTATTGGGGAGTATGACCTTGTATGAAAACAGTGATAAATTTCAAAGTTAAAAACCTGGAGTGGTCAATCAATTAGGCCCCTGGTACTTGGAGATTTAATAATCACTCTCATGCTATAGACCAAGGAATTCAAAGGCTAGGATATATGGAACTAATACGTTAACTTCTTAAGAAACTGCTAAATTGGTTTGCAAAGTGACTATAATATTTTACAGTTCTGCAGCAGTGTATGAGAACTCTAGTCCTTTCATATCTGTCACCACTTCACATGGTCATCCTATATCATTTTAGTAGTAAAATAGTATCATTACAGGTGATAGATGTTTAATGGTATAATTAAATTATTTAATTGATACTGATGCTAAGAATATTTTTTAAATGTATTTTATTGATTTTTCACAGAGAGGAAGAGAGAGGAATAGAAAGTTAGAAACATCGATGAGAGAGAAACATCGATCAGCTGCTTTCTGCACATTCCCCACCGAGGATGCACCCACAACCAAGGTACATGCCCCTGACCAGAATTGAACCTGGGACCCTTCAGTCCACAGGCTGATGCTCTATCCACTGAGCCAAACCAGTCAGGGCTTTTATGCAGTTTTTAATTGGACTAGTTGTCTCCTTATTAAACTGTAAAAGTTTTTTATATGTTTTTTTAATTTATTTTAAAGAGAGGGAGGGAGAGAGATAGATAAAAACATCAATGAGAGAGAAACATCTATCAGCTGCCTCCTGTTCAACCCCTGCTGGGGATGTGCCTGCAACCTGGGGCATGTGCTCTAACTGGGAATAGAACCAGTGACTTCTTGGTCCATGGAGCCATGCTCAAACACTGAACAACACTGGCTGGGCATAAAAGTTGTTTTATATGTACCTTCATATAAGGTTTTTGTTGTTATTTTTTAAAAAATCAGATTTTTAATATCAAATATTTTGCAGCCAGACTAGCTATTAATTTTCTATAATGACTCTCAAAAAGCAACCTTTTCCTTTAATTTTGAAGAAGTCTTATTAGTCTTTTCCCCTCGTTTTTACTATTGTATCCAAGAAAAGTTTGTTTATCACAAGGAAATAAAGATTTCCCATTTTATTTTCTTCTAGAAATTTTATAGATATAGCACTTTCATTAAGTCAATACCTACTTTTAGTTAAATGTTTGTATGTGTATAGTAAGAATCTAAGTTTATTTATTTTGGTGTAGATACCCAAATATAGTACCAAGTGTTACAAGACTATCCTTTCCCATTGAATTTCTCTGAAACCTTTGTTAAAAATCAATTAATCATATATGTGGATCTATTTTCACAGCCTTTGCTACTGCTTTATTTATCTGTTACTACATCAATGCCATACTACTCATTTACTGTAGCTTTGTAATATTTATTGAAATCAGAGTATGCATAATCCATGGACACAGACAATAGGGTAGTGAGGGCCTGGGGTGGAGGTAGGAGCAGGCTAGAAAGTTCAATGGGGGGAAAATGGGGACATATGTAATGCTTTTAACAATACAGATTTTTTAAAAAGAAGAAAAAAAAGAAATCAGAGAGGTTAAACGCACTAACTTTATTCTTGATCAAAATTATTATAGCTACTGTGAGTTCTTTAAATTTTTACATGAATTTTAAGATTGCCTTATTTATTTTTCAAAAATGACTGCTGGGATTTTTAGAGGTATTATATTAAACTAGAGGCCCAGCCCTGACCGGTTTGGCTCAGTGGCCAGAGCATCGGCCTTTGGACTGAAGGGTCCCCGGTTCGAGCCTGGTCAAGGGTATGTACCTTGGCTGCAGGCACATTCCCAGTGGGAGTGTGCAGGAGGCAGCTGATCGATGTTTCTCTCTCATTGATGTTTCTGACTCTCTATCCCTCTCTCTTCCTGTCTGTAAAAAATCAATAAAATATATTTAAAAAAATAAATAAATAAATAAATAAATAAAAATAAACTAGAGGCCCGGTGCACAAAAAATTTGTGCACTCGGGGGAGTCCCTCCACCCAGCCTGTGCTCTCTCACAGTCTGGGACCCCTTGGGGGATGTCCACCTGCTGGCATGCCTGGCCAGCCTGAGTGAGGGGCTAAAGGCTGTTTGCAGGCTGGTCAAGCCCCCCAGTGGGAACCCTCACCCATGGGGGTGTGGCCAGTCTAGGTGAGGTTGCTAAGGGCCATTTTTAGGCTGCCCACAGCCCCTTCAGGTTTTGGGTCCCTACTGAGGTGCCTGGCTGAGGGCTGTTTGCAAGCTGGCCACAGCTACCATTGACCCAAGGTCCCAGCGAGGCTGGCTGGAAGCAGGTTTCTAGGGTTTATCTTCTATAATTGAAACTTTGTTGCCTTGAGCAGAGGCCACAGCCTGCCAAAGCAAACAAGGAAGCCTCCTGTTTGCTTCAGCTCTGTGGCTTCTGTAATTTAAATTTTGTTGCCTTGAACAGAGGCCTTAGCTGTCCTAGGCAGGCAGTTTTCTCCATCGCTGGCCTCCTGTTTGCTCTAGCTCCGTGGCTGCTGGTAGCCATCTTGGCTGGGTTAATTTGCATATTGTCACTCTGATTGGCTATTGGGCATGGCTTGGCTAGTGGGTGAGGCTTAGGTATAAAGGAATGAGGGTTAATTTGAATATTACTCTTTTATTAGATTAGATTGGTAGGTCATATTGTGGATAATTAGCATATAAACAATATTAGATCTCCTATTTATGAATATAGCATTGTCTTACTTTATTTGTACCTTCTTTAATTTTTTCAGAAATTTTTTTTATATTTCAGTTTAAATGTTTGCACTTCTTTTATTAAATTTATTCTTTTGTATGTTATTTTTCTTGATGTTATTATGAATAGACTGTCTTTATAATTTTATTGCTAGACTGTTTTTGTGTTTTTTTTTGCTAGTATACATGTTGTATAAATTGGTCAAAAATATTTCTGAATATTGGTCCCTATTTTGTTTGCACTAGGGTGGGACTGTTATCTCAAAAGCTGCCGCCACCAAACTAAAAATTTTACATGTCCAACTGTCTTAAATACAGCCAAATAAATGTATTTTTAGCCATTCAGAGCATATCTATTTTGTATACTCTGCAAAAATGCACCCTACAGATATTATCCATCGATAAGACAAACACTGAGACTATTAAGATCTTAGGTTGCTGCTGCCCTTAGTGCTCTCTGACAAAGGGATTCCTGATGGCACTACTTGAGTGACATCCTCCCAGACACATAAGCCCCTTCTCTGATTTTCCTTTCCCCTAGGAGTCCCCTGGTCCCCCTCCACTTTGGATGGTGGCCTCACACCACTGGCTGTGGATGGTGTCTGTAAGGGAGCTCACCAGATATGGAATGTGTCTCAATAAAATACATCTTTTGTGCCACTGTTACATTGATTCATGACTTTTTCATTGATCAGGTCCCCAAACCTTGAATTCATTGAATACAGAAATATCAATTGATCTTATATCCTGTGACCTTACTAAACTTCTCAGTGTGTTCAAGTAGTTTGTGTATGTGTAGTATGTATGCATGCATCCTTTATGATTTTCTACATGAAGGTTCATGTTATCTGTTTTTTGAGATAATTTTACTTTTTTACTTTCTAATCTGTATAAGTTTAATTTCTTTATGTTTTAACCTTATTTAACTGGCTATAACCTCCAGTACACCTTTGATGGTTGAGTTTTTTTTCTTTTATAGTTTATCCTGCGGGTCCCCACCTTCCATGAACATTGATGCCAAAAAGTGCTAGAGTATGAGTGAAAGTAAGATTATGCGTGTTGTTTGGACTACCTGCTATTAGAGATTACTAATGCCATCTTGTCTTGTTTCAGTGGCATGGGATATTTAAAATTTATACACATACAAATGATGCCATATAAATAAAGCAAACCCTACCATTCAATTAATCAGAACAGTGATAGCAAAGTATGATTAGAAAATCCCAATGGATTTGAAATTAACCAACACATTTTTAAACGTTTTGATCACCTATGAAATAGCACTGGAAAACACAAGTCAAGAAGTAAAAGCTAAACAACCTATTCACAATAATTTGAGCAGACCTTGCAAAAAGATTCCCTAATGACCAAAGGAAATCCTGGTTCTTAAAACATAGAAAACAAAACATTTTAAATGAAAATATAAGATCACATTTTGAAAATGTACTACTGTACACTGCAGATGGTTATAATGCCGTTTGTAATACCTGCATTATCACGGACCTTATACTGCTATTTTGACATCATGCGTATTTCAATATTTTCTCTATACAGTTAACTATATAGAGTTATATAGTTATATATATAACTATATATAACTATATATAAATATATATATATATATATATATATATATATATATATATATATATATGGCAGTTGATACCTTTTTTTGATGTTTTGGTTACTCCCATGCGAAAATATAAGATCGATTTTTTTTCAATTTTTAACTTTTTAAATTAAATTTTATTGGGGTGACTTTGGTCAACATGCACATATACGTTTCATGTGTGAATTTCTAAGTTAAAAAATCTGTATATGACCCTTTGCCTACCACCCAAAGTCAAATCTCCTGTCACCTCATATTAGAACTCTCTTCTCCCTCCACTTCCCTCCTTCTGGCAACCACCACACTGTTGTTTGTGTTCATAAGTTTGCTTTATATACCACATATGAGTGAAATCATATGATTCTTAGCTTTTTCACTTAGCATAATATTCTCAAGGCCCATCCATATTGTTGTAAATGACTCTATTGTGTCCTTTCTTATGGCTGAGTAGTATTCCACTGTCTTTATATACCACATCTTCTTTATCCAGTTCTCTATTGCAGGGCACTTTGGTTGTTTTCATGTTTTGGCCCGCATGAATAAGGCTGCAATGACCATAGGGGTGCATATATTTTTGAATATAATAGAGTTAGGGTTTTTTAGATAAATACCAAGGAGTGGGGTTGTTGGGTCATATGGTAGCTCTATCCTTAATTTTTTTGAGGAATTCCCAGACTGCTTTCCATAGTGGTTGTACCATTCTACATCCCCACCAGCAGTGAATGATGGCTCCCTTTTTCCCACAACCTCTCCAACACTTGTTGTTGCTTCTCTTGTTGATAATGGCCACTCTAATAGATGTGAGGTGGTATCTCACTGTAGTTTTAATTTCCATTTCCCTGATTGCCAGGGAGGTTGAACACCTTTTCATATATCTATTGTCTATTTGTATGTCTTTTTAGAACAGGTGTATTTTCAGGTTCTCTGCTCACTTTTTGATTGGAATGTTTATTTGTTTTGTGTTGAGTTTTACAAGTTTTTTAAATCTATTCTGGGAATTAAACCTTTGTCTGAGCTACTGTTTGCAAATGTCATCTCCCATCTGGTTGGCTGCCTATTTATTTTGTTGTCTGTTTCTTTTGTCATGCAGAAGCTCTTCAGTTTGCTATAGTCCCATTCATTTATTTTTTCTTTACCTCCCTTGCCTTTGGGGTCAAGTTCATATTTTCCTTTATGTAAAAAATAGATTCATGAACACATCAGACTTCTCCCTTTTACTGGATTCCTGACAAATGTATGAAAATTCAAGTAAAATACAATAGTCAACTTAGGTGTGTGTTTTAAGACATATATGAAGATGATACTTATTTGAAAAAGAACAGGCTAGTGTCAAGTTGGCAGAAGTAAGCTGACTTAAGTGGCCATTATCAACAAGCAACCATGATAACAGATATTGGCTATGAACTGAAATATTGCTTGTTCCAGAAATTTCATATTCAGACCTTATCTGAAACATACTAATTATAGTAAATATTTTTTAAATTTTAGTTACAGTTTTGTTTGTGTAAGTTAACTATTCTGTAAACAATTTTTACAAAGATATTATTTTAATTTGACAAAGCTAGCATTTTTAACACCTTATTAACATTTTTATTTTTTAAGCAAGTAGCATTAGTAGATATTTGGTAGTTGGTGCACTTGATGCTATGATAGTTCTTGATTTGGTCTTTAAGATCTAAATCTCTTCAATTAGATTATATAAATATGTATGAACATACATATATTTTCCTAAAAATGTTAGGTGTTTTTAATCATTATTTATAACAATACTAGGGGCCCGGTGCACAAAATTTGTGCACTGGGTGGGGGAGGGGGTCCCTCAGCCAAGCCTGTGCTCTCTCACAGTTTGGGACCCCTCTGGGGATGTCCACCTGCTGATGTGCCTGGCCAGCCTGGGTGAAGGGCCAATGTCTGTTTGTAGGTTGTCCAAGCTCCCCAGTGGAGACCCTCACCCCAGGGGGTGTGGCAAGCCTGGGTGAGGGGCTGAGGGCAGTTTTCAGGCCAGCCACAGCTCCCACTGACCCTCCGGGCCATCAGCCTGGGAAGTGATAGGGTGGCGCTTGCCACCCCATGGCCTCCCAAGAGGGGGTCTCGGGCCAGGCCGTGAGGCTTCAGCCTGGGAAGCCGATGGGGTGGTGCTGGCCACCCCACACCCCATGGCCTCCCAGAAATGGTCCTCGGCGGCCGGCCGGCTGGTCCCGCCCCCCCCCCAGGCCCTCACCTGGGAAGGCATCGGCTGGCTCAGGGCGGCGGATGCCTTCCCAGGATGGAGGCTCCCAAGATGGCGGAGCTCACAGCCCAGGAGAAGCCGCACACCCGGGCTGCGGCCTCCGCCATCTTGGCTAGGTTAATTTGCATACAACCACTCTGATTGGCTGGTGGATGTGTCTTAAGCGTCCCGAAAAAATGGTTAATTTTAATATTTCGCTTTTATTAGTTAGGATTAGATGAGGTAATTATCCCTGAAACTTTAAAATTAATTTAATATAACAACTGTTGTATTTGCTTTCAACTCAATTTTGAATCGGATCATTGATAAATATTCATTTTTCATATTTTACTATGTGCTTTTATAGTTGTTTTTTAATAATGCAAAATAATAAAAATTGCTAAATAATAAAAATATTTACATATGTTCTCTTAAGGGGCTACCATTTTAACTAATATGTTATGCTAAATTTATTTGTCACAGTTAAAGAAAGAATAATAATACTACATCTATTTTGTTTATTTATTTATAATTGATCCTTGAACATGCAGGAGTTAGGGACACTGAGCCCCCACAGAATCAGAAGTTCAGGTGTAACTTTGGGCTCCCTAAATGCTTAACTTTAGTCCTTCCTCAGTATCCTTAGAGAATTAGTTCCATGACCCCCCAATAATACCAAAATCTGTAGTTGCTTAAGGTCTTTATATGAAACTAAAGACCCGGTGCATGAAATTCATGCATAACAGGGTTCCCTCAACCTAGCCTGCACACTCTCCAATATGGGACCCCTTGGGGAATGTTCGATTGCCAGTTTAGACCCAATCCCTGATTAGGCCTAAACCGGCAGTCTGACATCCCTCTCACAATCTAGGTTGGCTGGCTCTTAACTACTCATCTGCTTGCTTGCCTGGTCACCCCCAATTTCCCCATGCCAACATGGCCACCCCCCAGCTGCTTCCTCCCAGCCAGCCTGGTCACCTCTTACTGCCCCCCTGATGGCCTGGTTTGCCCCAACTGCCTCCCCTGCCAGTCTGGTCACCCCCAATTGCCCCTCCCATTAGCCTGGTTGCCCCAACTGTGCCCCTGCCAGTCTGATTGTCCCCAGCTGCCCCCCCCCTCCCAGCCTGGTTGCCCAATGCAGCCTGCTGTTTAGTAGTTTGGTCATCCCTCACTAACCCCCCTGCTGGCCTTGTCACCCCACACAGCCTGGGCATCTGTCCAGTTGTTTCAGTCGTGACAGCCCCTGGCTTTTTGTATATTAGGATGGAGTAGGACAATGTAACAGCCAGCCATCTCTCCATAACTATTGATTCCCAACCTCAGATCAAAAATACTATTTTCAATCCATGGTTGGTTGAATCCACAGATAGGAAACCTAGGGATATAGAGGACCTACTATATATATATTAAAATATTAGTGCATAAGTGGACCTGTGCAGTTTAAATCCATTTTGTTTCAGGGTCAACTGTATTTATAATACTTGAACAGAATAGGGATAAAATGAAAACATGAAATAGAGTTATTTTCCAACTATGTTGAAAATATTTAGCAAGACAGATAATTTTCTGTTTTTTATTTACTTTATCTCATTGAATGATCACACATAATAACTATCTTCTATGAGTCATAGTTTAAGTAGCTACTCAACCTTTCAAACAGTAACCAAGATAAGTAAATGCACACAGCATTAATGAGATTATAAAAAATGTGAAGAGATAGCAATACCTCTCAGTAAAAATCAGCAACCTTAAACGATTATAGTGTCAGAAAGGAAAAGATGAAGTATCATTAAGCAACTATTCAAACTACAGGTCATTTAAAAATGTTATCTCATTTTTAATTTGTATTATAAACCCATACTATCATGACGCTCAAGCAAAAACTGATAATTATCAGTTCAATAGAAAAATGAATTAAAATATAATCTGTTTATGTAATCACCATGAAATTGAATTGGAGCACACAAAGAATCAAGCAATTGCTTAGAAACTATTTCAGTACAAATCTGTTCTTTAGAAGAAATTATGAAAACAGTCTATTTGCAATTACATCAAGAAGGGTAAAATTTAATCAAAGAGATGAAAAGCTCCGAAAACTATATAACGTTGAAGAAAGAAATTGGAAAAGACATGAATAAATAAAAGGTTATACCTTGCCCATGGATTGAGAGGATTAACCTTTTTAAAATGCCCTTGAGTTATAAATAGATTCCATGCAATTCATTAAAAAGTCAATGGCTCTGCTTCTATATCTATTTTTATTCATCAAATTATAATGGTCTTTATTTTCCATAAATGAGTGAGGTCATGTGATATTTTTCTTTCATTGACTGGCCTATTTCACTTAGCATAATGCTCTCCAGTTCTATCCATGCTGTTGAAAATGGTAAGAATTCCTTCATTTTTACAGCAGCATAGTATTCCATTGTGTAGATGTGCCACAGTTTTCTAATCCATTCATCTGCTGATGGGCACTTAGGCTGTTTTCAAGTCTTAGCTATGGTAAATTGTGCTGCTATGAACATAGGGGTGCTTATATGCGTTCTGGTTGGTGTTTCTGGTTTCTTGGGATATATTCCTAGAATTGGGATCACTGGGTCAAATGGCAATTCTGTTTTTAAATTTTTGAGGAAATTCCATACTGTCTTCCATAATGGCTGCACCAGTCTGCATTCCCACCAGTAGTGCACGAGTGTTCCTTTTTCTCCATATCCTCTCCAGCACTTGTCGTTTGTTGATTTGTTTATCATAGCCATTCTGACAGGTGTGAGATGGTACCTCATTGTTGTTTTGATTTGCATCTCTCAGATGAGTAGTGACTTTGAACATGTTTTCATATGTTTCTTGGCTTTCTTAATACCCTCTTTTGAAAAGTGTCTATTTAGGTCTATTGCCCATTTTTTGATTAGATTGTTTATCTTCCTTTTGTTAAGTTGTATGAGTTCCCTGTAAATGTTTGAGATTAAACACTTATCGGAGATAACATTAGCAAATATGTTCTCCCATGCAGTGGAATTTCTTGTTGTTTTGTTGATAGTTTCTTTTGTGGTGAAGAAGTTTTTTATTTTGATGTAGTCCCATTAGTTTATTTTCTCTTTAGTTTCCAATGTCCTAGAAGCTGTATTGGCAGGAAAGCTGGGGAGGGTGGTGGGGGGGAGTAAGAGATCAACCCCAAAACTTTTATGAATGCATATAAGAATAACCAATGGACACAAAACACTGGAGGATAGAGGAGGCTGGGGGAAGGTCAAGGGGAAAAATAAAAAAGGAGACATATGTACTATTCTTTTTAATATTTTAAGGAATAAAACAAAATTTTGAAAAAATAATTGAATGGGGCAACTTGTCAAATCAAATGAGAAGCTTAGCCTTTCCCAGGCTAATTATTTACAGGTAAATATTTATACTAATAAAATATTATCCTGTATAATAAAAGCCTAATATGCTAAGTGTCTGGTTGTCTGGTTTGATTCAACTAATCAAAGCATAATATGCTAACGATATGCTAAGGCTGCTCAACCACTCACCATGATGTACACTGACCACCCGGGGCAGATGCTCCAACTGAGAGGTTAGCTTGCTGTTGGGGTCTGGCCTATTGGGACTGAGCGAGATGGGCCAGACACACCCAGGAGCCCTTCCACAGCCCTTCCACAGCTGGCAAACCTTCTGGGTCCCTCCCAGGCCTCAATAGTGCACCAGTGGGGTCCCTCAGGCTGGCCTGTAGCCTCTTGGGACCCCTCAGGGGATGTTGGAGAGCCGTTTTGGCCTGATCCCACTGATGCACAAATTTGTGCACTGGGCCTCTAGTTATACAAAAAAAAAAGTCAATGGCAATCTTTCCAGAATTAGAAAATGTATTTTAAAATTTATATGGAACTACAAAAGACCAGGAATATACAAATATATCTTAAGAAAGAACCAAGAGGCAGGTATTATGTTCTTTGATACATAACTATACTACAAAGCTACAATAATTAAAACATTATGGTGCTAACACAAAAGCAGATATATAGATCAATAAAACATAGAGCCCAGAAATAAATACTTGTTTAATTGTTCAATACATCTATGACAAAGGAGACAGGATATAAATGGTATGAAGACAGTTTCTTCAATAAGTGGTGGGAAAAACTGGACAGAGACATGTAAAACAATGAAATTGGACCACTTTCTTACACCACATTAAAAAATAACCTCAAAATTGATTTAAAAAGTTAAATGTAAGATGTGAAAACATAGATCTCCTAGAAACAAATATGGGCAGTAAACTCTTTGACACATCTCTTAGCAATATCATTTTGGATATGACTTCCAGGAAAGGGCAACAAAAGAAAATAAATAAATAAACAGACTACATTAAACCAGAGTTTTTGTACAGCATAGGAGACTATCAACAAAATGAAAAAAAATAATAATCAACTAACTGGGAAAATATATTAGAAAAGTATGCATTTAATTAGAGGTTACTATCCAAAATATGTAAGAAACTATTACAACTTAATCCCCCTTCTCCTCAAACAATTCAAATAAGAAATGGGCAAAGACCTGAATAAACATTTCTCCAAAGAGGACATTCAGATGGCCAGATGGCATGTAAAAAGATGGTCAGCATCACTAATTATCATCAAAATGCAAATTAAAATCACTCTGGAAAATCACCTCACACCTGTCAAAATAGCTATCATCAATAAATCAGCAAATAGTAATTGTTAGTGAGGAGGGATGTGGAGAAAAGGGAACCATGGTACACTGTTGCAATTGTATATTGGCGCAGCCACTGCAGTTTGGATACGACTCAAAAAATTAAAATAAAACTACAATATGCTCCAGCCATTCTACTTCTGGATATCCAAAGAAAACAAAATCACTAATTTGAAAAGATATATGCACCTTTATGTTCATTGCAGCATTATTAGTAATAGGCAAGATGTGGAAGCGAGCTGATTACCCATCAATAAGTAAATGGATAAAGAAGGTGTGCCATGTCCCTAGATATAAAGAACAAGCGTCTCGATTGCCAAAAGAAAGTGGTTGTGGAGACAGGAATGAAGAGAAAATAAAGGATCACACTCGGTGCTAAACACATTTTAAAACATAGTTTATCAGAAAAACAACAGCAAACAAACAAATCAGTTCTTTCTTCAGATCTGCTGAAATATAAGCTAATTTAAAAGAAATCTGTTTCCAATTTTTGCTCTGCTACGTAAAACAAACTACCTTAACTGTTACAAGAGTATTCAGGGGGCTATCTATGAAAGTCTCTTGTCCATTGATAAAAGAGCATTGTGTTAAGTGTCTATGCTAATTAGTAGCTCTAAATACGTTACAGAAAGATAATCATCTTTTGAAATAAATAAATAGCAGTTTTCCAGTTGCTAATTTTTATGCTATTTTGTATTGCTTTGATCATACTGAGTTTATATTTAAAATTATGTAATCTATACTGTAATTTACTGGTATATGCCTCCAATTATTGGCTTAATTCTTTCTTCATTGATTCAGTCATTGCTGATACTGTCCTCTTGCTTCAAGTTCAGTTATTTCCTTAAATGATATAATAGGGCTAGAAATTGTAACAACTGTGCTGAAATTTACAAAGAAAATATTTTACCACAATTCAACTAATCTAGTTATACTAAAAAGCCCCTCTATTATTTTAATGTTATTATGTTTTAATTGAATAATATTTCTATCTAAAAAGCTAATATGCTATTAGTAAGTGTCCGACAATCTGATAGGTCACTATGATGTGCACTGACCACCAGGGAGCAGATGCTCAATGCAGAAGCTGCCATGATGCACACAGAGCAACAGCACCATGGACCTGGTGCCCACAAAGCAACACTTAGCTTCCCTCAAGTGGGACACAGGCACACATCCCAGAGCAATAGCCCACCAAATCACAGCTGACACTGTCAAGACTCCATGGCACAAAATGCAGCCCACAGCCCAGCCTAGCCTGAAATGGTGGCTGTGGGCACTTGGTAATGATGTCATGTAGCAATGCCCAGCTTCCTCTCCCTAACAACAACAAGCTTCCTTGCAGTTTCTTCAGCCCAGGAACACAACTTGCTTTACAGTGAGGTGGAAACATTTCACACTTTAACCAAATGTCTGTGAAGTGTTTTCCTATGCCTCAATTCATTTGATCCTCACAGAAGTCCTGGAGTAGGTAGATTGGAGTCTAGGTGGAATCCTATTTTCTTTTCATTAGCTGGAAAAGGAAGATTTATAAAGTTTGGAAACTTGATCTGAATGAAAAGAAGTAAGAAATGGTGGACCTTGAAAATGACTTCAGGTTTTGTCACTGCACAGAATATAGTCAAACAGGCTGCAGTAAAATATGTTACCCTTTGTTCTCCCTGTGTGATCTACAATAATAATCTGCTTCATGTTGATATTTACTGCTGTGTTCTTGACAATTACCAGAAAGAGAAGTTGGGGTGCTTCATTGGGCTGGAAAATGTTTAGCTACATAAGAAAGCAGGTCTACTTAAGCAAGCTTATTCTATACATATAAGCTCTCACTGGCACCACTCACACATGTGTGTTTCGATCTGTCATTGTTGGTCAACACTAATCTATGTCAACACTAATCTATGTCAATGATGTGATAACAGATCCAATAGTATTTTTGGTTCTCACATTTCTATTTTGATATTTCTGCCATGCTGTTTTCATTTGACCCTGAATAAAGGCAAGTGCATCTAATCCTCCAATCTGACATCTATTTGCTTTCTTCTTTCAATAGTTATGTGCAGAAAAAAAATAATAAAATTTCAATCTTTTTTCTTTTTTTTAGGAGGTGATTAACTTTTTGATATATCCTTTCTTTAACAGAATAATAAGCTTTATAATCCTGGTTTGATACACTAAACTATACCCTCTTTACCTTAATGATAACATCTCTATTGACTGTGTCCCACAGCAATGGCATGTGAAATGAAAGGTACAAGAATACTGGTGAGTAGAAATGACCAAATACAATTTTATTCATTTAATATCATAAAAATATGGCTATAAAAAATTATCAGAATCCAATTTTATTTTATTACTAGAGGTCTCGGTGCACGAAATTTGTACACTCTTGGAGGGGTGGTCCCTCAACCTGAACTGCACCCTCTTTCAGTCCGGGAGCCATCAGTCAGACATTCTTAGTGCTGCAGTGTAGGCAGACAGGCTCCCACCACCACTGCTGTGCTAGCCAGACATGAGCCTGGCTTCTGGCTGAGCGGTGCTCCCCCTGTGGCAGCACACTGACCACCAGGAGACACCTCCTGCATTGACCATCTGCCTTCTGTTGGTCAGTCCATGTCATACCAACTGGTCATTCTGCTGTTTGGTTAATTTGCATATTAGCCTTTTATTATATAGGATTATTTTTATATATATTTATTGTTGAAAGTATTAGTGATACACCCTTTTTTCTCCCATTGATCTCCTCAATGCCTTTCCCTTACCAACATAGTTAGAATCAAGATATTCTTTCATCCTACTATGATTTTTATCCCTAAATCTAATCAATGAACATCTGTAACCAATCCATAATATTGCACACTATATCATGCATTAGAGTTCTTGATCTTAAATTATTATAGTCTGGTATTTTTAATAGCCTTATTGGGGCTAAATCTATGTACAATAAACTGTACACTTTTAAAACTATGCAATCTAATAAGGTTTGATATATATATATATATATATATATATATATATATATATACACACACACACACATACATACACATATAATGATCATCAGATTGAGGTAGTTTTAATTTATAAACCTAAAGGCTTCTTTGTGTCCCCTTAATTCTTCTGTCCCTGCCTTATATCACACCCTCTCTAAAGAACTACAGATTTATTTTCTGGTATGATAGAGTCAACTGCATTTTATAGAATTTTATATAAATGGAATTGTATACCCTCAGTCTTGCATGTTTGGCTTCTTTCATTCAACATTTAACCATGTTGTTGCATGTATCAACAGTTGATTCCCTTTTGTTACAGGGTAGCATTACATTATATGGATGTAGAACTATGATTGACTGTTGATGGGTATTTGTCTTGTTTTCTGTTTATTTTAACTTATTTTGCTATTACAGTAAACACATTCTGAATATCTATGTTTCTTGTTTCTTTGTTTTCCTCAAAATATACTGTCATTTATTTTGGGAAATTTCCTAGAAGTGGAATCACGGGATTTCATGGTAGATTGTTTTATATTTTAAGAAACTGACAAACTGTATTCTAAAGGTTATATGTCATTCTACCTTCTCACTAACAGTGTATGAGATTTTCATTTGATCCTATACCCACCAACACTTAGTATGATCAGTATAATTAATTTTTAGATATACTAATAGAGCTGCAGTGATATCTTGTGGTTTTATTTTTTCCTAACAATTTGTTATAACAATAGCATCTTAATTTATCAGGCACTAATAATATGCACTAATTTCTCCTACTATATAATTTCTTTTGATTATCTTAACAGCCACTTTTGAAAACCAAGTTTTTTTAAATTTTGATGACATTTAAGTTATCATGTTTTTTTATTATTCATATTTTTATGTTATATTTGAGAAATATTTGCCTGGCCCAACTCACAAAAAAATAATTTTGCATATTGTTTTATGGAAATTCTGTAGTTTTACGTCTTATATTTTTACATTAATAATTTTTATTAAATTAATTGTTTAAATTTTGTCTCTGGTTTAAGGCTTGGAGTAAATACCACTTTTTTATATGTATATTTATAGTGAAAACATTAATACTTTTTTAATGGAATTGCTTTTGTACTTTTGGTAATTAGTTACTTAAATTTGTGTGGTTTATTTATGAATTCTCTATTCTTTTATATTCTTTTATATACAAGTTTATGTTTACTAGTATATCTTACTGTCTTATACTCTATGTAAAATAATTTGCTCTCACCCTGAATCACTCTTTGTAACATTATTTATCTGATTTTGTCCATAAATATTGGTCTCATAAACTACCTCATTATTTTTGCTTCTATACTGATTATTTTTCCATCTCTCCAACATACACCAAAGTATAATCTTCACAAAAGAAGAAACTTTGGTTTTCATTGCTATATACCCATTGAACATGACCCATCACCTGGCAGGTGCATAATTTTGCAGAGAGGTGGGTGGGATGATATATTGAAGGAACTGAAAGAAAACAGATTGCTAGCAAGTAATACCTTACCTGGTAAAAATGTCCCTTAAATATAAAGAAGCACTAAAGACACTTTAAGATGTACTGAGGAAGTTTGTCACTGCTGGACCTGCCTTGTAATAAGTGCTAAAGGGAGATTGTCAAGCAGAAGCGAAAAGATGTTAAACAATAGCATGCAAGTATAGAAAGAATAAATCTCACTACTAAAGGTAAATATAAAGACAAATGTAGAATGTTGTAACACTGGAATGGTAGCACATAGAAGAGGAAAGCAGTAGGAATAACTACAGAAATTTGTTGGTGGAAAGATGTAAAATCTGTCAGCAGTTAACTAAAGTGTATGCATGGGGGGCAAAATGAAGTGTCAATTTCTGTGCAATTGGATTTATCAGTTTTAAAAATACTGATAAAATGTGAACCCCATGTTAACCACACAAACATAAACAAATACAGTAGACATACAAAACGTAAGGAGAGTCAACACACATCACTCTGAAAAAAAAAATCGTTAATCCATAAAGAAAAACAACAGAAGGAGAGAGAAAAGAACTACAAAGCAGAAGAAAAACAATTAAGTTGCAGTGGTAGGTCCTTACCCATCAATAACTGCTGTAAATATAAGTGGACTCAGTTTCCCACCTGAGGTATAGAATGGCTGAATAGGGGGAAGAAAGAACAAGGCTGTTCTGTATTTTTGGAATTTGTTTACAGTAATACATTTTAAGTGTTCTCACCACAGACACACTCAAATGCTAGCTATTAAAGTGAGGAGTGTTTGGTTAGCTTGATAGTGGTGGCCATTTCATAGTGTATACATATATCAAAACATCATTTGTGTTCTGTAAACATTTACAATTTTTATTTGTCAATTATATCTCAGTACAGAAAAAAAAAGACTTCAGAACATTTTAATGGAACCTGTATCAGTCATTCTAATGGTTTTCTGCAGATACTTTATAATGACTAGTTTCCTTTCCTTGTTTTATTTTCAGGGTTGGCTAAATCTTGGATTTCTATTAATAAAAGCTAATGACAGTTATTGAATAACAGATATTATCTTATTTAATTACCAGGTACTATTGTTGCCATTTAGAGATTGTTAGTGACATAGAGAACATAAGGGAAATTGCCCGACATCATCTAAACTAATAAAAGCGAAATAGTAAAATTAACCGTTTCTCCGAGACAGGGTAAGCCACACCCACCAGCCAGTCAGAGCGGCTGTATGCAAATTAGCCCAGCCAACATGGAGGCCGCCACTCACGGACCTGAGTAAACGTTTAGGCAGTGCCCGTTGCAGCAGGAGCGAAAGCGATACTGTTTTCGGCCCTTGGCGGGCAGGCTCCGAAACATGTTTCAATAATGTAACAATCATAGAATCCTCAGGAGCTAAAGGGAACAGCAGCCTGGCCTGCCTTACTAAGAGTAACAAAGTCTCATTATAGACGCTGTGCTGCGAGGTGAAGCAGAGGAGGTTTCGTTACCTCAGCCCACCTCAGCTTAAAGGAACAGAAACCTGCATCTAGCCAGCCTTGCTGGGACGTTGGGTCAATGGGAGCTGTGGGCAGTCTTAAAGCCCCTCACCCAGGCTGGTCAGGCACGCCAGCAGGTGGGCATCCCCCGAGGGGTCCCAGACTGCGAGAGGGCACAGGCCGGGCTGAGGGACCTCCCGAGTGCACAGAGCGGCTGCAGGGCGGGACAGCGCAGGACCCAGGACCCGTGATGGGAAACAGGCGGCAGGGTTGGAGGGCACCGGGAAGCGGGTAAG
>PVJC01026151.1:0-24224 GCA_004026665.1 Murina feae
TTAAAGCAAACCTCTACTTGTTACTTACATGTAAATTCTTGCTGCCTGTTTATTGTCTGAATTTCCTGCCTAAGGATATGGTTGTTTTCTCAGAGACTCAATAAAAGGCTGGTGAGACTCAGGCATCAGTGGGCAATCTACGCTGGTAGAGGAAAGATGCCACACCTGGACCCCCAGTTTCCAAAATGATTCTCTTCTAGTCTCTCTTCATTTTGTGTGTGGCCTCCTTCAGAACTCGAACCCTGAACAGGAACCCTGAACCGCGCTGGACATGTAAGGGACTCCAATAATGTGTTAATTCCCCTAGGACATACTACCCAGACTTTGGTCAAACACAAGTCTAGATGTTGTGAAGGTATTTTTTTTTTTGAAATGTGATTAATGGTTAAATCAACATACTTAATGTGGGTGGTTCTCATCCAATCAGCTGAAAGACTTATAAGAAAACAAACTGTGGCCCCAGGGAAGAGGGAATTCTGCCTCCAGACTGCCTTTGGACTCCAGCTGTAATATCAAGTCTTCCCTGGGTCTCCTGCCAGCCAGCCTGCTCTGCAAATCTTGGATTTGCCAGCTCTACAATTCCTTTAAAATATAACCTTAATTCTCATCCCTAAACCCTAATTCCTTTAAATAAATCTCTCTCTACTTAAACATTTTATTGGTTCTCTGTCTCTGGAGAATCCTGAGCTAATACATGCTCCTTACACTCATCATCCCAGAAAACCACACAGAGAACTTCTAACATATAGAAATCCAGCATCAAAGCCAGTTCTCAGTTATTTGTTTGCCATCTAAGGGAGACCTATATGCTTGATGGCCTTTTAGGACAGGGTTTATATGAAAGAGCTATTGATGTTATCATAACCAGATATTATCACCCACTGCTACATTTTAATAAGTACTATTTTAAAATGAGATTTCCTTGTGATTTGCTCTATAGCCTTTTTTCTTACCTCGGGGTGTCTGGGTAGTAGTAGTGTGCTGTGGGGGGATAGGAGGGCACACAATGAACACTCAGCTCCAGGTGAGAGAAGCACTGAGCATAGGCTCCAGTTATGGATTATTTGAGAGACTGCAAGGAAGGGATTTGATTCTGTCTTCCTAGGAACTCAGAGGGGCCAAGATACTCCTGCTAAAAATACAGTTTTAAAAAACATTTTAGTGAGTAGCCAGCACGCAGGCAACTAGATATTCTAATTTCCTCCCAGATGAGTGGTTAAAACTTAAATATACACTTTAGAGTCATCAGTTTTTAGGTAGTATATAGTTAAAGCCACGGGACCAGATGAAATTACTTAGGGAATATATAGAAATACACAGATGTTACTTTGTTATATTTGATCTTTTGATTTAATTGAATGGTCCTTTTGGCCCCAGAGTCCAAGCTTAAGTGAATGTGCCTGCGTCCCATGAAGGTTTAATAAATTCTGGTGTTTGTGTAGGGGAGACACACAGCACCATTAGCTAATGACGTCTTGTAACAGTCTGGGCATTAAACACCTTCTCCTTTGCTGGGTTCCCTCCTTAAGGGCAATCTGCTTGTTTCCACGTGGGCAACTTGGTGAGGCAGAGTGCTAATTCCCAGAGAGCACCTACTTACAGCCGAGGTGGAGCCATTTTCCCCAGAGAGTGTCAGTCTATTTAATTAACTGGATTCCAGGGGGAAAGGACCGGTTGAGTGGTCTGTGTCAATTACATGGTAATTATGACTCATCCGGTGTCTAAACCTATGATTATCTGACTTAACCAAGAATGTACAGGGTAACAGGCTTTTTGCTTCTTGTTAGAGAGAATTCATTGTGTCTGTGCTACATTACAGGTGACTTCTCTCCTTCCCTATATCTCCTCTTCCTATGAAAGAAAAAAACATCTATAAAATGGTTTCTGAATTAAACTCAGTGTTCTGGAAACCATATAGGTTATTTTTTCATGAACAGCTCAAGGCTTAGGAATTCCAGTGTTTTTCTGTACATAATTTGTAGTACCATGAAGGCCTTTGAGCTTGAAGACTTCCCTTTTGCATATCCTTGTCTATACTTCAAACCTATTATTTAAAAAAAATTATCTTTATTGTTGAAAGCATGACAGATGTCCCCCCCTTTTTTTTCACATTGACCCTTTCCCCCCACCAGTCCTTCACTACACTATTGTCTGTGTCCTTGAGCTATGAACATGTGCATGTGTTTCCCAGTTAATCTCTTCCCACCCACCCACCAACCTTTCCCCTGAGATTCCTCAGTCTATTCCATGCTTCTATGTCTCTGGATCTATTTTGCTCATCAGTTTGTTTTGTTCATTAAATTGCACGTATGAGTGAGATCACATGATACTTATCTTTCTCTGACTGGCTTATTTTGCTTAGCATAATACTCTCCAGGTCCCTCCATGCTGTCTCAAAGGGTAAGAGATCTTTTTTACTGCTGCATAGTATTCCATGGTGTAAATGTACTACAGCTTTTTCTTAAATTTTTTTTATTGCTCAAAATATTACAAAGAGTAGTACGTATGTCTCTTTTTTCCCTCTTGACTTTCCCCCAGCCTCTCCAACCCCCCACTGTTTTGTGTCCATTAATTATGCTTATATGCATGCATAAAGGTCCTTTGATTGATCTCTTACCCCGACCCCAATCCTCCCTGGCCTTCCTGCTATAGTTTGACAGTCTGTTTGATGCTGCTCTGCTTCTGTATCTATTTTTGTTCATCAGTTTATCCTGGTCTTTATTATCCATAAATGAATGATGTCATGTGGTATTTTTCTTTCATTGACTGGCTTATTTCACTTAGCATAATGCTCTCCAGTTCCATCCATGCTGTTGCAAGTGGTAAGAATTCCTTCTTTTTTACAGCAGCATAGTAGTCCATTGTGTAGATGTACCAGTTTTCTAATCCATTCATCTGCTGATGGGCACTTAGGCTGTTTCCAAATCTTAGCTATGGTAAATTGTGCTGCTATGAACATAGGGATGCAGATATCCTTTCTGATTGGAGTTTCTGGTTTCTTGGGATATATTCCTAGAAGTGGGATCAGGGGATCAAATGGGAGTTCCATTTTTAGTTTTTTGAGGAAACTCCATACTGTTCTCCACAGTGGCTGCACCAGTCTGCATTCCCACCAGCAACGCATGAGTGTTCCTTTTTCTCCGCATCCTCTCCAGCATTTGTCATTTGTTGATTTGTTGATGATAGCCATTTGTCCAGGTGTGAGATAGTACCTCATTGTTGTTT
The DNA here is from genome assembly GCA_004026665.1 of Murina feae. NCBI lineage: Eukaryota > Metazoa > Chordata > Mammalia > Chiroptera > Vespertilionidae > Murina > Murina feae. The sequence continues at coordinate 3,226 of PVJC01026151.1, forward strand.
TGATTTGCATATCTCGGATGATTATTGACTTTGAGCAAGTTTTCATATGTCTCTTGGCTTTCTGAATGTGCTCTTTTGGAAAGTGTCTTTTTAGGTCCTTTGCTCATTTTTTTGATTGGATTGTTTATCTTCCTTTTGTTAAGTTGTATGAGTTCCCTATAAGTGTTGGAGATTAAACATTTATCCGTGATAACATTGGCAAATATATTCTCCCATGCAGTGGGTTTTCTTGTTGTTTTGTTGATGGTTTCTTTTGCTGTACAGAAGCTTTTTATTTTGATGTAGTCCCATTTGTTTATTTTCTCTTTAATTTCCAATGCCCTAGAAGCTGTATCGGTGAAGAAATTGCTTTGGCATATGTCTAAGATTTTGTTGCCTTTGGATTCCTCTAGTATTTTTATGGTTTCCCATCTTACATTTAAGTCCTTTATCCAGTTTGAGTTTATTTTTGTGTATTGTGTAAGTTGGTAGTCTAGTTTCATTGTATTATAGCTTTTTCATCCACTCACCTATTGATGAGCACGTGGACTATTTCCAGATCTTAGCTATTGTAAATAGCTAAAGCTATTGTAAAAATAAAAAAAAAAAACACAAAAAAAACCAAAACATAGGGGTGCATATATTCTTTCTCACTGGTGTTTCAAGTTTCTTAGGATATATTCCTAGAAGTGAAATCACTGGATCAAATGGCAGTTCCATTTTTAATTTTTCAGAGAAACTCCATACTGTTTTCACAGTAGCTGCACAAGTCTACATTCCTATCAGCAGTATACTAGGGTTCCCTTTTTTCCATATCCTTTGTTGATGGTAGCCATTCTGATAGGTGTGAGGTGATACCTCACATCATTTTAATTTGCATCTCTCTGATGATCAGTGAGTTTGAACACTTTTTTCATGTATCTTGGTCATCTGTATGTCCCCTTTGGAGAAGTGTCTATTTAGGTTTTTGCCCATTTTTAAAATTGGATTGTTTATCTGCCTTTTGTTAAGGTGTATTGAGTTCCTTATATATTTTAGAAATTAACTCCTTATCAGATGTATCATTGCCAAATATGTTCTACCATACAGTGGGCTGCCTTTTCATTTTGTTCATGGTTTCTTTTGCTGTGCAGAAGTTTTTAGCTTGACGTATTTCCATTTGTTTATTATCTCCTTAGTTTTCCTTGCCCTAGGAAATGTATCGGCAAATATATTGCTATCAGAGATGTCTGAAATTTTGCTGCCTATAGTTTCTTCTAATATTTTTACAGTTTCAAGACTCACATTTAAGTCTTTTACTCATTTTTGGTTTATTGTGTATGGTGTAAGTTGATGGTCTAGTTTCATTTTTTTTGCCTGTACCTGTCCAGTTTTCCCAACACCATTTATTGAAGAGACTGTCTACGTTCCATTGTATGCTCTTGCCTCCTTTGTTAAATATTATTTGAGCATAATGGCTTGGGTCAATTTTTTGGTTCTCTGTTCTTGGTCTATATTCCTATTCTTGTGCCAGTAACAGGCTGTGTTGAGAACAATGGCTTTGTAATATAACTTGATATCTGGTATTGTGATCCTTCCAACTTTGTTCTTCTTTCTCAAGATTGCTGTTGGCCACTTTGGAAAACAGTATGTAGTTTGCCTGAAAATTTTAAAATGGAGCTTCCATTTGACCAAATGATTCCACTTCTAGGAATATATCCTAAGAAACCAGAAACACCAGTTGGGAAGAATATATGTACCCCTATGTTTATAACAGCACAATTTACAATAGCTAAGATCTGGAAACAGCCCAAGTGCTCATCAGTAGGTGAGTGGATGAAAAAGCTGTGGTACATTTACACCATGAAATACTATGCAGCTATATAAAAAAGAAGGGTCTCTTACCCTTTGAGACAGCATGAAGGGACCTGGAGAGTATGATGGTAAGCAAAATAAGCCAGTCAGCAAAAGACAAGTACCATATGATCTCATATGTGGAATCTAATGAACAAAACAAACTGATGAACAAAATAGAACCAGAGACATAGAAGCATGGAACAGACTGAGGAATCTCAGAGGGAAGGCGGAGGTGGGGGGGTGGTATAGGGAGAGATTAACCAGGGAACTTATATGCACATATGCATAACCCATATATACAAGTGTGGTGAAGGCCTGGACGGGGTGTGGTATAGAGGGGGTCAATCGGGGGAAAATGGGGTAAGACATTTGTAAATACTTTCAACAATAAAGATATGTTAAAAGAAAAAAAAACTAAAAAAAAATTGCTATGGCTACTTGGGGTCTTTTTGGTTCCATCTAAATTTTTGGAGTGTTTGTTCTAGATCTGTGAAATATACCATTGGTATTTTAATAGGGATTTACTGAATCTATAGATTGCTTTAGATAGTATTGGCATTTTAATGATGTTGATTCCATGACCAATCCATGAACACAGTATATTCTTTCACTTGTGTATATCTTCCTCTATCTCTTTTTTCAATGTCCTGTAGTTTTCTGAGTACAGGTCTTTTACCTCCTTGGTTAATTTTATTCCTAAGTATCTTAATTTTTTTTTTTTTTTTTTTTTTGCTGTAGTGGTAAATGGGATTATTTCTTTAGTTTCTCTTTCTGAGGGTTCATTATTGGTGTATAAAAATGCCATTGATTTTTGGGTGTTAATTTTGTATCTTGTTGCCAAATTCATTTATTAAATCTAGTAGTTTTTTGGTGGAGTCTTCAGGGTTTTCTGTGTACAATATCATTTCATTTGTGAATAATAACAGTTTTACTTCCACTTCTCTGTGGGGAAGCACGGGACTTGGTTGGAAAGTTTGTAAGGAGGAATCTCTGAAAGGTCAGGGGAGCTGGCCAAAGGTGGCCACCCCTGCCTTGACTTTTCTAGACAAGTCTGCATTCCTGGGTGTTTTACTGGAATCTTATGCTTAGTCTTCAGACATCCTTGCTTAAAGGACACTGCAGATGCATGTGTCTTCTCAAGGATACTTACCCTGCTGATAGTATCTAGAAGTTAATGTTAGTTCAATAAAACTGTTACAATAAAAACCTAAGGAGGTAGGCAAATGGGGCTGTTTGGTTCCTATAACCAAGCAGTCCCTTAACCCTCTCTTTCACAGAAATGTGTCAGAGTAATCATTCATCTATCGCTCAGACACCTTTCCAATTTGGATGCCTTTTATTTTTTGTTCTTGTCTGATTGCTGTGGCTAAGAGTGGTGAAGTGGACATTCCTGTCTTGTTTCTGTTCTTAGGGAAAGTGGTTTTAGTTTTTGATCCTTGAGTATGATGTTGGCTGTAGGTTTATCATATAAAACTTTTATTATGTTGAGGTATAATCCCTCTCTTCCTACTTTGTTGAGAGTTTTTATTTTAAAAAAAGGTGTTGGATTTTCTCAAATGCTTTTTCTATGTTCATTGATATGATCATGTGATTTTTGTCTTTCAGTTTGTTTATGTGATGTGTCACATTTATGAATTTGCAAATATTGTACCAGCTTTGCATCCCTGGAATGAATCCCGCTTGGTCATGATGTATGATCTTTTTCATTTATTGTTGGATCTTATTTGCTAATATTTTGTTGAGGATTTTAGAATCTATATTCATTAGAGTATTGGCCTGTAATTCTCTTATTTTGTAGTGTCTATATCTGGTTTTGGAATTAGGCTAATGCTGGCCTGGTAAAAAGAGCTTGGAAGTGTTCCTTCCTCTGAGTTTTTTGGAATAGTTTGAGGAGGATAGTTAGTTGTTCTTTGAATGCTTGGTAAAACTCTTCTGTGAAACTATACAGACCAGGACTTTTGTTTGCTGGTTGTTGATTTGTTTTTATTACTGCTTCAATTTCATCAGTAGCTTTGGCCTATTCAGGTTTTCTGATTTTTCCTGATTGAGTTTTGGAAGATTGTATTTTTCTAGGAATATGTCCATATTGTCCAGGTTGTCCAGCTTGTTGGAATAGAGTAGTTCATAGTATTCTTTTGCGATCCTTTCTATTTCTATGGGGTCAGTTGTTACTTCACCTCTTTTGTTTCTGGTTTTATTTATTTGGCTCCTCTCTATTTATTTATTGATGAGTCTGGCTAAAGGTTTATCAATCTTGTTTATCTTTTCAAAGAACCGGCTCTTGGTTTCATTGATCTTTTGTATTTCTTTTTTAGTCTCTATGCCACTATTTTCCACTCTGATCTTTATTATTTCCTTCCTTCTACTTAGTCTTGGATTTTCTTATTGTTCTCTGCCTAATTCTTTAAGTTGTAGGGTTAGATAATTTATTAGAAGTTTTTCTTGTTTTTTGAAGTAGGCCTGTAGTGCTATGAACTTCCATCTCAGGACTGCTTTCACTGTGTCTCACCGATTTGGGGTTATTTTTTTTTTTTGTTTAGTTTTTATTTCATAATCATAAACTTTACTCTGCAATCCAGCTAGGCTGGGAAGAGGTAAGGAAATTATGGAACCAAATAAACTGTCAAGAGCACAAAGATATTCCAAGCAAATCGGGGTACTCTCCGGAGCTACAGAAGGAATGGTCTGGTGGTTAAGATAAAACACAAGTCATATTTATTAGAGTTGCCCACAGTCAGCAATGGTGATCTTCTTGCTGGTCTTGCCATTCTGGGACCCAAAGCACTCCATGGCTGTCACAATATCCATGCCTTCTTTCACCTGGCCGAAGACCACATGCTTGCCATCCAACCACTCTGTCTTGGCCGTGCAGATGAAAAATTAGGAGCTGTTTGTGTTAGGTTCAGCATTTGCCATGGACAAGATGCCAGGATCTGTATGTTTCAGGATAAAGTTCTCATCCTTAAATTTCTCCCCATAGATGGACCTGCCGCCTGTGCCATTATGGCTTGTGAAGTCACCACCCTGGCACATAAATCCCGAATAATCCTGTGAAAGCAGGAACCTTTATAACCAAATCCTTTCTCCTCAGTGCTCAGAACATGGAAGTTTTCTGCTGTCTTTGGAACTTTGTCTACAAACAGCTCAAAGGAGATGCGACCCAAGGGCTCACAGTAGATGGCAATGTAGAAGAACAAGGTGGGGTTCACCATGGCTGGTCATGGGCGGCTTCTGGCGGCGGCATCTGCAAAGCCGATTTTTATATTCATTTTCATTTGTTTCGAGGAAGGTTTAATTTCTTCCTTGATCTCATTGGTAACCCATTCATTGTTTAATAACATGCTATTTAGCCTCCACATGTTTGAATGTTTTAGAATGTCTTTCATGTAGTTGATTTCTAATTTCATGCCATTATGATCCGAAAAGATGCTTGATATGATTTCAGTCTTCTTGAACTTGTAGAGATTTAGTTTGTGTCTTAACATGTGGTCTATCTTTGAAAATGACCCATATTAGCACCTATGATTAAAGTTCAGGCCATTATGACATGCCTGCAACTTCCCAAAGCATTCTTTCATTCATTACTATTGGACATTTTATAATTTCTTTTATCTTATGAATACTTTGTGAATGGTCACTAAAGCCCATTTATAACAAGTACCTATGAACATCCTGGTCTTAAAAATCAGGAAGCAAAAATTAATCTCTAAATTGTCAGGTTATTGAAGTCTAGCAATATCTGAATGCTTGTCACCCAGTTCCTTTAAGAGAAAAATGTATTTTTAAAAAATATTTTTAACTCTAACCGGTTTGGCTCAGTGGATAGAGGGTCGGCCTACAGACTCAAGAGTCCCAGGTTCGATCCCGGTCAAGGGAATGTACCTTGGTTGCGGGCACATCCCCAGTAGGGAGTGTGCAAGAGGCAGCTGATCGATGTTCTCTCTCATCAATGTTTCTAACTCTCTATCCTGCTCCCTTCCTCTCTGTAAAAAAATCAATAAAATATTTAAAAATATATCTTTATATAGTTTATATAAACCACACAAAAATGTTCACTCACTTCTTCCAAGTCTCTCCCCTGCCTCTTGTAACCGCCAATCTATTCTCTGTATGCATTTGTCTTTCTCTGTCTTTTTTACTTGCATAATATCCTCTAGGTCCATCCATATTGTTGGAAATGGCAAGATTTCATTATTTTAATGGCTAACTGATATTCCATTTTATGTATATATGTACCACTTATTTTTTATCCATTCATCATTACTTCCATATCTTGGCTATTGTTAATAATGCTGCAATAAAAATGGGAATGCATTATTATACCTGTCTGGGACTTGGCAAGGACAAACATTCATGTGAGGGTCAATCAGTTTGTTATGTCCACTTAGCAAGGCTGTAGTCCCCAGTTACAATCAAATAGTCATCTAAGTGTTGTTGTGAGGTATTTAATGATGCTATTAAAGTCTGTAATCAAGGGATATTGTCTGGATATTGAAAAACCTTGAAGGCCTGAAAAGCAGGGCTGAGGCCCCTAAAGATGAATTCTGTCTGTGGACAGTGGCCTCATTGCATGGCCTGGCATTCCACCCAGCCTTCAGACTTGCTCTGCCAGCCTCCACAATTTTGTAAGTCAATTCTTTGCTATCAGTCTCTTATTATCTATCTCCTACTGATTTTGTTTCTCTGGTTGAACTCGCACTGTTACAGTTTCTTCAAGCACTTTGTAGATGGGCAAATGCAACTTTAGTGGGGATACCAGGCTTCCACAGTATCACCAAGAAAGTGAATGACATCCAAGAACCAGCTCCAGGCCTGCAACCTGGAGTTATCTCTGCTATGTACCTATTTGTCATTTTTCTGACTCTGGATAAAAGGCAAAGAAAGATTTGGTCAACCTTCTGTGTAAAGTTTCCCAGAAAGTTTTAAGAGAGTTGATGAGTTTTATGACAAGCGAGGAGCCTTCCTTTGAAGCGCTAGAAACTATTTGCACAGCCCTTTCCCTTCTTCACACTCCAGTAGCACAGACTCTTTAAGAACATGAGAGAGGAACTCTTTTTACTGCTGCTCGCCTTCAAAGTGCTAGTATAGGTGAGCTGACTGCTGGCGCAGGTAGTAACACTGAGACATCATGGGAGACTTGATGAGCAATATAATAAGAAGAGGTGGCAAGAAGGGATTCCAAGGTGAACTGGCAATTATATTATTCTAAGCAAACTTATTTCCCATCTTATAGTCACACAAGAAGTATTGCCCACAATCTATGTACTTGCCTGGAGTGAAGACAACAGAAGCAGGACAAGAGGAGGGAGGACTGTAATATACCTCCTCACAAGAAAAATGTAGGATTCTTTCTTGGAAACCTGGAAAAACTCATTAAGTCTAGAGACAGGGAGATGCATAAGAAAGTCTTGGAAAATTTCTCCCAGGAAAAATGTGTTTGTATATAATGAACCACAAATTTATCCTCTCAGTTTAGGATAGCACTTCCCAAACTAGATAAAACACTGAGCATCAAAAGAGAGACAGTGCTCCCAAAATACATAGAGTGTTCCCCAAAAATTATTTAGTTATTTATTGTTTTTTCTTCCCCAAAATTTTTACACATGTTTTGAATAATTATAAAGGCAGTATTTATTAAAATACACTTCATTCTCATTTAACAGCTACCAGCTATTAAAGTGTGTATAAGTTTTGAGGGGACACCCTTTATTTACTTGGAATTAAACTTTGTAGTTTCCTTATGAACTCATCAGATCTTTAAAATAGAATTTTCATCTGTGTTCTCATAAAGGCTGTGTAGTCCTAGCTGGTTTTGCTCAGTGGATAGAACATCAGCATGGGGACTGAAGGGTCCCAAGTTCAACTCCTGGTCAAGTACACATGCCCAGGTTGTGGGCTTGATCCCCAGGAGGAGGCGTGCAGGAGGCAGCTGATAAATGATTCTCTTTTATCATTGATGTTTCTATCTTTCTTTCTCTCTCCTTTCCTCTCAGAAATCAATACAAATATGTTTTTTAAAAGAGCTGTGTAAATATGGATTCTAATATAGGTAAGAAAATTGCACATTCAAGGTCAGATGTGTGATTTACACAGAAGATTGTTTCCTCAAGTAATCCCCTCACTTGGGGAGCAAGGGACCAGAAATGATGATGGAAAGACGTTCTCTTCTTTTTGAAGTGTTAATTATAGCAACAGCAGAAACTGAATTGCTTCTGTTTTATTGGGGATATAACGGAAGCCTGTGCAGGCCAATATATTGAACCTATGATGTAACTTTTAAATTAAAACCCAGCTGAGCAACTGTTTAAGTGGTGTTACTTTCCTGAATGGTCTTGGAGGTCCTCTTTAGATAATTCCACGATTCTCTAATTCATTTTATGGCATGATAATTGTCATGCTCATCCTTTAAAAAGGAGAATTTAGCCCTGATCAGTTTGGACCAGTGGTTAGAGCATCACCCTTGATGCTCTAACTGGAGGGTCACGGGTTTGATTCCGGTCAAGGACACACACCTCAGTTGCAGGCTCGATCCCTGACCCTGGTTGGGGTGCTTGCAGGAGGCAATCAATGGATGTATCTTTTGCATATCAAAGTTTATCTCTTTTGGTCTCTCCCCGTCCCTTCCATTCTCTCTAAGAATCAATGGCAAAAACTATCTTTGTGTGAAGATTAACAACAACAACAACAAATTGACTGAAATAAACATCCTCGGGTGAGGATTTTAAAGAAGAATTTAGTTTTATGATGAGTATAGGTGGCTCTTTCCCTCTATTTTAGCAAATATACTAGTATGAAAATGCTTGAATCTGCATCATCCCTGAGGAAAGTCAAGAATCAATTTATAAGACACTCCTTGTTGTTACTATGGTACTTAATCTGAGGAAGGTGGGTGATGTACTTATGAGGGAGATGTTAAGGATAACAGCACTACCACTATTATCATTAGTCTGTAAGCAGGGGAATAATATGGACAAATTTGTTGGAATTTCGAGGTAAGGATGCCTGGAGAGGAAAGAAAATAGAGGCAAGGCAAGAGAATTTCTCTGACATCAGGTTCCAGTTGGAGTCATCAAATTATTAATCTCATAAAATTTAATACAAAAGAGTGTGCAAATATTAAATGAATAGTACAAAATGTAATAGATATTTGCATAAAAAGAGATTATTATAGGCTGGGAGATCAGGGAAGGTTTTACAGAAGAGTGGACATATAAGATGGCAACTTTAGAAAGACAGAAAGAGGGAAAGTGGGCTTTCTGAGTGGAGGGATTGATATGCATAAAGGTTTTGAGGGCCAGACATTTGTGTTAGACAAGTTTGTCTGGAGTGCAGTATTCGGGGAAAGGTACATATCCAGGGGGCAAGACTTCAGAGACAGATGAAGGACACACACAGAATCTTAAATGCCCTTATATACCTTTCAGATTTACCTTGAAATATTGCTTTTACAACGCAATTTTAAAACATTTGCAACAATCTAGTTCAGGAAGAATTAAGTAAGTCACAATCCTGCCAGTCTGTGGCACACCAACCGGCAATTACAAAGAGTTGGACCTGCATATACTCACTGGAAAGATCTCCAAGGCATTGTAAGTGAAAGCACCTGGGATAAGTAATGCTACCTGTGGAAAGCCCTCATGGTACTCCATGTTCTTGACTATACAAATGTATAAACACATATATCCTTGTTCTGGAAAGATATACCCTAACTGATGACAGTGGCTACGTCTAGGCAAAGGACCTGGGACTGGCCACAGTGCTGCCTGCTCTGAAGGGCCAGAGCCCCGTCCTTGGGTAGTATTTGAGAGTGATGGCACCTAACCAGATTGCCTCTCAGTGGCCTGAGCCTGCTTCTTTCTCTAGCCCAGCTCAAACTGGATTCTAACAATGCTTATCATGTAAGTGGTCCAGATTGGACTTGCCTTCTCTTCCATTAACTAAAATGCATTTATAATCTTAATTTCTTTTTTTAATCTTTTGTTTTTATTTTTTAACATTTTTTAAATTAAATCTTTATTGTGCATATTATTACAGTGGTTCCTCTTTTTTACCCCCATAGTTCCCCTCCACTCAGTTCCCACCCCACCCTCTTCCCTTACACTGCCCCCTCCCCGTCACTGTCCTCATCCATAGGTGTACGATTTTTGTCCAGTCGTTTCCCAAACCCCCACACCCTTTTCTCCCTTCCCCCGAGAATTGTCAGTCCACTCCCTTTCTATGTCTCTGATTCTATTATATTCACCAATTTATTCTGTTCATCAGATTATTTATTCACTTGATTTTTAGATTTACTTGTTGATAGATATGTATTTGTCGTCACTTTGTTCATAATTTTTATCTTTACCTTTTTCTTCGTCTTCCTCTTCTTAAAGGATACCTTTCAGCATTTCATATAATATTGGTTTGGTAGTGATGAACTCCTTAACTTTTTCTTATCTGTGAAGCTCTTTATCTCACCTTCAATTCTGAATTATAGCTTTGCTGGGTAAAGTAATCTTGGTTGTAGGTTCTTGCTATTCATCACTTTGAATATTTCTTGCCACTCCCTTCTGGCCTGCATAGTTTCTGTTGAGAAATCAGCTGACAATCATATGGGTACTCCCTTGTAGGTAACTAACTGTTTTTCTCTTGCTGCTTTTAATACTATCTCTTTGTCTTTGCTCTTGGCATTTTAATTATGGTGTGTCTTGGTGTGGTCCTCTTTGGATTCCTTTTGTTTGGGATTGTCTGTGCTTCCTGGGCTTGTAAGTGTATTTCTTTCACCAAGTAGGGAAAGTTTTCTGTCATTATTTCTTTAAATAGGCTTTTAATATCTTGCTCTCTCTCTCTTCTTCTGGTACCCCCATAATTCGGATGTTGGTACACTTGAAGTTGTCCCAGAGGCTCCTTGCACTATCTTCATTTTTTTTGGATTCTTTTTTCTTTTTTCTTTTCTGGTTGGGTGTTTTTTGCTTCTTCATATTTCAAATCTTTGACTTGATTCTTGCAATCCTCTAGTCTGCTGTTGGATCTCTGTATATTATTCTTTATTTCAGTCAGTGTATGCTTAATTTCTAGTTGGTCCTTTTTCATATCTCAAGGATCTCACTAAACTTATTGGCGGTTTCTAGAAAATTCTTGAAAAACCTTATAACTGTGGTTTTGAACTCTATATCCAGTAGTTTGCTTTCCTCCATTTCTGTCATTTGTCAGCTATTTCTTTGTCTCCACATTTTGGCTGCTTCCCTGTGTTGATAGAGTGGCTTTCTGTGCTAGGTGTCCTATAGGGCCCAGTGGCTCAGCCTCCCCAATTATCTGAGGTGGACACTCTTGATGCACCCCTTTGTTGGCTGTGTGCACAGTCTTGTTGCAGTTAAGCCTTGATTGTTGTTGGTATCACTGGGAGGAATTGACCTCCAGGCCACTTGGCTGTGAAAATCAGCCATGTCTACGGTGGAGAAACACTTATGGGGCAAGACTTGCTTCAGTGGGGCTTTGGTGCTCACTGAGTCTGTCTCCTGAGTGTGTCCCTATGGATCTGAGGAGTTGTAATCTGGATGGCCCCACTCTGGCCACTGGGTACACTGGCTCTTGGATCTCTAAGGAGGTGCTAATTTAGTCTCTGCCTGAGGCTACCTAGCAGGAGCTACGGAGAGATCTGCAGATTCTTCTTCTTGGTTGTGGTTTGGAGGTACCCAGATGAGGCCCAGCTGTGAAGCAATGCAAGCTGCTGTGGGGTCCTTGGGCCTTCTTTTGGATGTTCTGAGTCTGTCTGACCCAGCTGCAGTTTGTTAGGTAATTAATTGTAGATTGTGAAGGGCCAGGTCTTTCATATGCAAAAGCCTCTGTGCACAGCTTGGGTGGGGTGGGGTCTCAGAGAATCAACAGGGCGGAGCAAACAGCTATGGCTGATCGTCAGCTTGCCCTAAGAAGCCCCAGGTCTTAGTGTCCTGTGGAAATCGCTGCAAGCACCGCTGAGAGAAAGCCACTCTGGAGTTCCTCCCCATGCCAAATAGTCCAGTTTCTCCTCATATGAGTCTGGGTCCCCAGAGACTCACCTGGAATTGAAGTTCAGAGCAGTCAGGAGCTTGTGACTCCCTCCAGATTGAAAAAGACAACCACGTCCTCAGTTGCCAGCCCTTTCTGTGTGCGCCTCCGTACCTCTGCACTTTATTTCTGCACCTCCTCTAGGCTCAGTATGCTTTTCTCTTCCCCTCTAGTTGTAGAATTTCCACTCATCCAGCCTTCCTGTGGTTCTGGTTGATATCCATTATGTCTCTTAGTTGTATTTTTGAACTGATTGTGCTAGGCAACAATTTCAGGTGTTTACCTATGCCACCATCTTAGTTTCTCCAACATTTTTTCCTTCTAATGTTAATTTCTTATAAATATTTGAAAAAAACCTCACCTTTATTCAACAAATTCAGCAAACATTTACTAAGCCTTTATGATGTGTTATGATTTATTCAGCCATTACAGGTGTTATGAATGACAATTGAGTTCTCTAGTTCTGTTAGTACTGTCTACCACATGCATCATGAGCTACCACATATTAAAAAAAATGGCCTGGAAAAATGCATTTATAGTAACAGAAGGTAGTAAATAACTAGCAAAGATAAGTGGAGCTGCCTTTTATCTAAAATTGTTTTTAATGGGTAAAAATATTTCTGGCCAAGACAACCTTTTGAGAGTGATTATTTTAAAGTTTTTCTATATGGGAAAATCTTTAATACCTTTCTTTGATTAAAAAATAACACACAAACTACAAGATATTTCAAATTAAAATGAACAAAAATGTGCAAGAACTTTATGAAATCAGTTATAAAATATTATTGAAAGACACAGAAGATCCAAGTAAATAGAGAAATGGACCAGGTTTTATGATTGTAGCAATCTTAAAGAACTCTTAAATCAATGAAATGAACATAAACTTTGATATAGGAAAAAGACTGAGCACAAAAAAATACAAATTGGCCCTAGCTGAATTTGTGTGTCATCCTTGCACAGAGGCCATGCTAGTCTCTCTCTCCAATTTTCATATCCATGCTGCTAATTAGAGCACTATGAACTTCTGATTCAGCTACTTGGTCTGAAGCTCATCTTTTGAGTGGTAGGCCAAGAGATTCCATTAAGCCTGTTACAGGCTTGAATAGAAAGGAAATTGTGCAGCTAACTCAGCCATAGGCTTAGCAGGCTACTTAAATGTCAGTTACAAAAAAGAGAGGCTAGCACACCAGTCTGCTTGCCACTGTTTATAATTCGGCTTTGATCCTTCAAAAGCTGTTTTTAATTATTTTGATGCTGGTGGAAGTATTGTAATGCAGGTTTTGAAGAGCCAGTGAATAAATACAGGGTAATGTTGGAGTGATGACAATTTTTATCTTCAAGGGTTTATGAACCAAACAGGCTTTCTGTGACCGGAACCTGTGCTCAACTAACACTTTTTTTTTCTCCTAAAACCTTTTAATTTCACACCATTATCAGTGTACCAAAGTTTTGTTCACAGGCCACAATGTATGTGCATTATTAATTAATTAGTGATGGGTATGTTATAAACACATAAAGTAAAATTAAATAAGATAAACATAAAGTAACTTATAATTTTATTTTTTTTAAATATGTTTTTATTGATTTCTGAGAGGAAGGAAGAGAGAGATAGAGATAGAAACATCAATGATGAGAGGGAATCATTGATTGGCTGTCTCCTGCATGCCCCCTAACATACAATTTTAAATATTATTAGTAATAATACATTCAGGTATTTAATCAGTGATCATGTCAAGATAACTGGTAGGGTTCCATTCATGCTTAAAGACAGTGCATATACAGCCACATTTGAAATGTCTTCTTAGATAGTTCAAAGTTTTTGTTGTTGACTAACCTCATTAGAACTGTCATTGCATTTACTTTATGTGTGACTTACGGAGGTTGCACTGGGCTGGGATCACCAACTGGCCCATTTTCTTCCTTCCAGCTCTGCTTGCATCATCAGTGTCTTCTATAAGGCTCTCCAGGGAAACTTTCTAAGCCATTAGTTAACTATATCAAAATAAGTTTTTTAAAAGGAAATATGTATGGGAGGGTGTGAGTTTGTCAGAAGTAGTAAGCCTGTCACCTTCGAGGCCTGGGAAGGTTATTTGAGGGACAGAATTCTTGACTGTCCTCGGTTCAGAGTATTTTGAACCCCATTGTTGTTCGATGCAGGGTTTTTTTGGGTAAGCAGGCCTGGTTACTGTGTTTTGAGTTTTGTTTTAAGGATGTAGAAACCAGTATAGTGAGCACAAGTGAAGCATTGGTTGAAAAGTTTGTCCAAATATTTCTCCTTGACTGAGCTGGAGCACCTAGAATAAACCTAGACACAGCGTCCCTGCCATTGTGCACTAGGAGGAAAGATGGTAAAATGTGCATAACATTCTCAGGGGATCTGAAACTGCTTGCAGTTTGGGCATGAGTGTCTAGAATAAAGTTTGCTTGTCCACTCTAAGAAGGAAAAATGCCAGGGCACCAGGGCACCAGGACCAGGCCAGGGGAGACCAGGACTGTCAAACGCGGGATGGACGTCTTGGAAGGAACAAGAGTGCTTAGTCTGGGGCAGACATTACTCAGGAACAAGGCTCCAGGGGTGAGGAGGTCAGGGCTGAGCAGCAGGGCAGGATGGGAAGGTACACAATCAGGGGGACAGGAGGGACTGGAACATCAGAGGCAATGGCCTATCAGTTGGTAGATAGTGCTGCTGTGGGCCCACCCTCCACTTTGTAGGGACAATGGGCTGATCATAAGGACTGATAGTAAGCAATATGTAAGCAGAAGAGGTGGCAACCAACCCCATGAAGAGGAACCAGTGGGCCATGTCAGCAGTGAGTCCACTGAGTGACAGCCTTGGGGGACCCGGCTGTCCACTCTGGTGGCCAAAGGCATGAGTTTGCAGAGACTGACTGGAGTGTTTGCTATCTACCTATTCAGTTCCAAATCACTGAGCATTGACCCTACGAGATAACAAAAGCCGCTTTATTAGAACTCGCTAGTTTAGGCACAGAGAGAGTCCACCTTGACAACAACCCACAGAGGTATGCTTCCTAGAATTTACCTTTGGGCACACCTGCACCCACTCCAGGTATACACGTCAGCACAAACCACAGAGGCATTTGTCAGGAGCCCCTCCCTCTCCTCTCCCCATCAGGCCTCTTTCAACACCTTACCTCTAGATGACAGTCACATTCACATTGCTTCCCCATTCCACCCCACTTCAGGCTTCAGGAGGTGAGACATTTGCATAGTGTTCCAGAATAATTACTTACCAGAAATGTTTTTCCTCCCCAGACTCACCCACTTAAATCCACAGCAGAAAAGACTCTTCTGTGCATTTCTCTAAAGTTTAATAAAAAGAGCTTCAAATCCAAGGAATGGCCAGTGAGTAGAAAACTATTCATATCAGCCTATCTTGACATCTGAGTTGACTCAGGTTGCTGTGCAATGCTCCTTGTAGGGGAGGAAATTGTGTAGAAATCCTGTACAGGCTGCCTAGCCTTTAACTCAGTTTAATAACTTCAATTATTCTTTGTTGAGGGAACAGGATAGAACCAGTGGATTTCCTCATAAGGGTTGCCATGCTTCCTGGCTCTTAGGCTTGACTTAAGCAATAGCAGTCTCCAATTTTCAGCACTTTCTTCTTGCCTGTTCTGATGGTCCACAATTACCCGTCTCAGCTCAATCCTGTAGACCCATGCAGAGCTCAAGTGTGTGAGAGAAGTGCCCAAGAGACTCTGCTCACTAGACAGAAAGGATAAGATATCTCAAGCATAATCCTTATTTCAATGAAATACTCCAGTGTGCAGTGAGATGGGCAGGAATCTCAAAAACTTTCTAGATCCTTTGTATTTTTCTGTATATTAACTCTTTCTAGCCTTGAATTATTAAGACACAGAGATTGGGACAATATTTTCCATGCTTTATGAAGAAGTGGTATGGAGTGGAGATTCCCAGCCATTTGCCCAGGAGACCCTTCCACAACCTTAATTTCCTCACCTGTGAAATGGGGTTAACGTACCTCCCAGAAATGTATTAGTACAGGTTGTGGTATGTAGTAAGTGCTCATCAAGGTGGCTATTATTGTCTTTTATAGAATAGAAGCCTCTATTAAACTTACTTTACTATTTTTATATTTTTATTGATTTCAGAGAGGAAGGGAGAGGGAGAGAGAGATAGAAACATCAATGCTGAGAAAGAATCATTGATTGGCTGCCTCCTGCACACCCCCTACTGGGGATCTAATCCCTAACCCAGGCATGTACTCTTGACTGGAATCGAACCTGGAATCCTTCAGTCCGTAGGCCCATGCTCTATCCACTGAGCCAAACCAGCTAAGAATATTAAACATAAGTTAATATAAGATGCATAAAAGGTATTATTGGTAATATGTACTATCTTAAGAGATTTATGGGTCAAAATGGCAGTAGTTCCTTTATATATGAAAGTGACCTTAATAATTTGTTTATTGATTTCAGAAAAAAATGCTTTGTCTTATTGACATTCTTGTGATAGAAATGAGAACACATATGTGCAGTCATTTAAACATGATTAAGAACAAGGACAATGGCATATTCATAGCCTTGGCTTGTATACATTAGTACCAAAGCTAAAGACGCTTTGAAATGTGGGAAAGCATGGTACTTAGTTGGAATGTCTGTGAGGAGGATTCTCTGAAAGGTCAGGTGGTTCTGAGAGTACCTTGCTGAAGGCGGCAGCCCTTACCTTGACTTTTCCAAACAAGTCCGATCCCCTAGGTGTTTTGCTAGGATCTCTATGTTTAGTCTTTAAAGACCTGACCTTGTAGAAGCATGTGCTTTCTCAAGGAAGCTTACCCTGCTGATCGTATCTAGAGGTTAATTTTAGTTCAAGCTGTTGTTACAATGAAACATGTGTCAGAGTAATCTATTCATCCATCACTCAGGGTCTGCTGGTCAGCTCCAGCACCGAAATATACACTTAATACAGAATGTATAAAGTCAAAGGCTTGAGTGAGTAGAATATTTCTTTGATTCATTTTGTTGAACTCCAGATTTTCAGTATAGTATTTCCACAGTCATGAAAGGGGGGTGTATTTGACACTTGAAAATGTCAAAAGGGATGTCCAAACCATTACTGATGATCTGCTCTAGGGGTCTTTTCTTTTTTATTTTCTTTAAATATTTTTATTGATTTCATCACTTTGGGAATTAAGTACTTTGTTTAGAAACATCAATGATGAGAGAGAATCATTGATTGGCTACTTCCTGCATGCCCTCTACTGGGGATCAAGCCCACAATCTGGGCATGTGCCATTCCTGGAATTGAACAAGGGACCCTTCAGTCCCCAGGCCACTGCTCTATCCACTGAACCAAACTGGCTAGACTGCTCGAGGGGTCTTTTAAAGAGGATAAAAAAAAGTCTGCACCAGTTGAGTGATTATGTAACAATCATGTCCAAGATCCTTTTCAGCTCTAAAATATGTTTATATTCCTCTGAAATAATAACTAGGACAAATTTAAATATAACTTTCTAGTACTTTATTCCAGAAATGTGAATCTTTATTACTTTTCAATGCAAACCACTTCTTAACCAAATAGTTGCCTAAGATTGGCAAATTTTGGGGAGGGAAAGTGAGAAAAGTTTGGTAGTGTGTGGATAAATTTGAATGTGAGAAGCACTCCTGTGTTCATGGCCCAAACAGAAGAAATGACACAACAATGACAAATAGTTCTTTCTGTGGAAAATCTTCCTGGTTGATTTGAATGATAACAAAGTTTAATTGAAAACAGCTACACTTTCTCCAATGTGAAATGGGGGTGCAAAGTGAGGGTGGGGCAATCATCCAGCCTCTCCCTATGGAAAGGTAAGATTAAAGACCATTAGTAACCAAAATAAGAACATAGTGATTATGGCATAGACAAAAGCCGTTTTCCCAGTAATAAAGATTTGGTAAATGCTAATGAAATCACTCAGAATTTTCATTAAACCATGCTCCTTCTCCCTAGTGTGTCCCTATCCGATACATGGCATTATTCTTTCCTTACACTAGCCTCAGCAGCGCCTTCAGAGAAGGTCTTCCTGCAGTCAGAGAAGCCAGATCCTTTCCTCTAACATCTTCCCTACACCAGGCCTCTCCCTCTCACCTTCCTTTTCTACCTCTCTTTTCCCATTTGCCTTAAGGAAGCTTTCCTTCACTCAAATTCCCCACTCCTTGCTAGTTGTGCTACTTTCAAACTATGTCCCGTGGAAGACAGAAAGGAAATTCATCTTTATTGCATGAAAAAGGAGATATATCTGATCCATAACATAGTCTGTGTTGATGTTAAAGTGTGTCAGTTGCAGTCCAAAATGGGCTTCCTCTTTCCTCCCCTCTTTAGTCCATTAAAAACATTGGATTTCTATTGATTTATACCTTTTGGGACTTCAATTTTTTGAATTTGAAGATGTAAATAATTATCTGCTCGTATCTGCCTATTTTCTCCTGAAACACCTGTTGGTGTGATGGGTTTTCTGCTGATTTCCATATCTCTGAATTCCGTGCACAAGTTTGATCTATTTCAGATGCACCAGTCAGTTCTACCAACTCTCTCTTGTACTGTGTATATTCTGTTATTTCACCTTTTTGTGGAGCTTGCAGTTAAAATGGTATATAGTTTTTATTTCTGAAAGTCCTAGTTGTAGTTTTCAACCCCTCCCCACGCTTTATTTTTAAATAGGAGCTTGCTCTTTTTTAAAAAATTTGATTCATTGCTTTGTATTTTTATAGGGTTCAACATTCTTTTCCATTCCTTTCATATGACCATTTTATCATCTCAAATAGTTTCAGCTTGAATTTTGCTGCCCATCCCGTTTGCGAACTTTTGCGAACTGTGGGCTGTTTCCTCATGAATTTTGTCAGTTTGATTACTAACTTGAGTTTAGTAGGCCATACTTCATTCATGAGAGTCTCCTGTGGCTTCATTGTAAAAGTCCTTACAGATCTGTTTTGCAGCCAATTTTATGTGGCTGGGAGATGTTAGGGTGATGTCAATTAAAGTTCCACCTCTATAAAGAAAAGGCCTGGAGTTCTGAATTCTCAGGGGAACTTTTCCCATAGTGCTAAAGTAGACCAACCTCTTTTCAACAGCTTGTGCCAATGGGTCAGTTTTTCCTCACCCACCGGGTTATGTACAAAGGGTTTTGGGAATTAAGTACTTTGTTTAGGCTTGTTCTCAGTTCCAATTACCCTCATTTGTGAGGATTCACAATGCTTCCAGTTCAAGCTCTTCATTAAGGGGATTAGGACCACCCTTGTTTCAGGGCAACACCCAAACATTTATGATGCCAGCATTTGGGTTCTCTATAGTTTATGGCACTTGGCAATTATGTTTACCCTCCCTGCCCCACACTTCCTCTGTTAAAAGATTAGCCTTGTATTAAAAAGTTGTTCTAGGAGAGAGACAAAATGGTGGCAGTATAGCTGGACGGGTCTGAGCCTTGTCCTGGAGCAGATAGGGTGAGCAGCTGAAATGAGTAACATCCAGCCTGAATTGGCAAAGGAGACTCTGCTGGGAGATGGTTTACAGCCAGGAAGGGCAGAGGATCCCTGGAGAAAGGTAAAATCAAGGATCTGGGAAGGAGATTCTGCCAGACCTCTGAGCCCTGAGGGTCAGAGGGAATCCACACAGCACCAGCACCGAGCCATGTCCCTTGGGATAGGCACAGTGTCTGACTGTGGAAAGAAGATCCACAGAACTGCTGGACGGCAAGGGATTCTACATCTGGGCCCACAGTCAGGAAAGGCTGATGAGGAGTGCCAGCAGGAGAGGAGCGCGCAGAAGCCCAGGCTTTCTCCCGTCTGTGGTCTGTGCCTTTCTTCATTGAGCCTACTGCATAGGACCTTTCAGGTACAGACAGTTACCCGTGGCTGGGGTGCAGGAAAAGGTGTGGATTTGTGGAATGTGAGGAGAGAAGGGGGTCCAGGAGAAGTGGCAGCAAGTCTGGTGCTGAGTCATGCCGGAGCCCAGGATCTGGGCAGTCATTTTGCCCTAAAGAAATAGCCCCTCCCTCCAGTATCCAGGCAACCAATACAGCCACACCCAGATTCCATCCTGAATGGTACAAAGAGTTAAAAAAAAATCTAAATAGTCCCTGAGAGTCTAAAGGGACTGGCCTAAAGAAAGACCTTCAGTCCCAGCAACAGGAACCTGAGAAAGAGTACAGTACAGAAGACTGGGATCTTAAGCCAACCAAAGGAACATTTTCTATTTCTTTTTGCATTATTTTTCCATCACTATTTTATTTTATTTTTATTTGCTATTTTTATACCATTTTTGAAATCATCCTTTTTTTAAAAATTAAATCTTTATTGTTCAGATTATTACAGTTGTTCCTCTTCCCGCCCCCCTCCATAGCTCCCCTCCACCTGGTTCCCACCCCACCCTCTTCCCTTACACCACCCTCCGCCATGGTCCTCATCCATAGGTGTACAATTTTTGTCCAGTCTCTTTCCGCACCCCCCATACCCCTTTGCCGCCCCCCCCAAGAATAGTCAATCCATTCCCTTTCTATGCCATGATTCTATTATATTCACCAGTTTATTCTGTTCATCAGATTATTTATTCACTTGATTTTTAGATTCACTTGTTGATAGATATGTTTGTTGTCACTTTGTTCATAAATTTTATCTTTACCTTTTTCTTCTTTTTTCTTTTCTTAAAGGATACCTTTCAGCATTTCATAGAATACTGGTTGGGTGGTGATGAACTCTTTTAGCTTTTTCTTGTCTGTGAAGCTCTTTATCTAAGGTGACCAGACATCCCTCTTTTGACGGGACAGTCCTGATTTTTAACAGTTTGTCCCGTGTTCCGCGACGTTTTAAAAAAGTCCCGATTACTCTGTAATATTTTAAGTAATAATAATAATAATAAATACCCCCCCCCCCCCGGTCAATGGTGTACCGCTTTAAATCTGGTTACCTTATCTTTACCCAATGTAAATGGGCATTTTCCCACCAAATCACGTGGTATCGGTAAGAAAGAAATCCAATAATGGTCTGACTTTGCAAAGTCTATCTGAATTGTCTTACACATTTTTGTTGTTGTTGAAATGCCAGGCCCTCCATATTTGATGGCTGTCTCTACTCATCGTTTTTGGAAAAAAACTCATCTCCCGCGCTTTGGTATAAAAAGCGATATGATGAGTTTACTTGTTTCCC
>PVJC01026152.1:0-24218 GCA_004026665.1 Murina feae
TAACATTGACTAGCAGATGGGACTTTAGATGGGTAAATGTATAGAACTTGCCATAGCAGTAAGAGATAATAAGATTTTAATCTTCCATATAGCATTCTCTTTTTAGAAGTATGTGCAGCCAGACATAAGCGAGAATGGGTTTCTATTTATTCCTCAAGTTTCCCTTTTAGTTTTAGCAAATAGCAGTTCTCAGAACTAGAACATTCCTAGAGACTTTTTTACAGAGAGGAAGGGAGAGGGATAGAGAGTTAGAAACAACAATGAGAGACATCCATCAGCTGCCTCCTGCACACCCCCCACTGGGGATGTTCCCACAACTAAGGTACATGCCTTTGACTGGAATCAAACCTGGGACCCTTGAGTCCGCAGGCTAACACTCTATTCACTGAGCCAAACTGGTCAGGGTCCTAGAGACTTTTTTAAGTAATTTCAAATCGTCCTTAATATTCTTTCAGAGGTAATGGGTAAATCTTTAGTTCTTTTAACATTTAACAAATTGTCTTTGAAAAGATAGAACAAGTTGTTCAAGGCAAAAGCAATAAAGAGCTTTACAGGTGAGTTAAAATCACCTGTGAAAATTATGGAACCTGTGTTGAAAGCAGTCAGTAGGCAAGAAAGCAGCTGAAATGGTTTATCTTTCATCTTTATTTCTTAATTTTCCTTTAATTCTTTATTCTTTAAAGTATTATATACTAGAGGCCTGGTACACAAAAATTTGTGCACTTGGAGGGGGGGGTCCCTCAGCCCAGCCTGTGCCCTTTGACAGTCTGGGAGAGGGACTGATAGCCGTTTCAGGCTGCCCACAGCTCCTTCAGGGTTTGGGTCTCTACTGGGGTGCCTGGCCAGACTGGGTGAGGGGCAGAGGGCCGTTTCAGGCTGCCCACAGCCCCTTCAGGGTTCGGGTCCCTACTGGGGTGCCTGGCTGGAAGCAGGTATTTGGGATTTATTTAACTTCTATAATTGAAACTTTGTTGCCTTGTTCCCCTGCTCGAAGCCTGGGTTGCCCCGGGCAACCCAAGGTCCCAGCCCGGTAGGTATCCTGGGTTTATGTTCTATAATTGAAACTTTGTAGCCTTGAATAGAGCTCAGCGCCTATAGGGCCCTGGCTTCCTCCATTGCCCAGTACAACTCCAGCTCTGTGGCTGCCGCCATCTTTGTTGAGTTAATTTGCATATTTACTCCTGGTTGGCTGGTGGTGTGGCTTGTGGGTGTAATGGAGTGATGCCTAATTTGCATATTACTCTTTTATAAGATTAGATGTCTCCTTTTGCCCCCTTTTGCCCTCGCCCCTGTAGTGTTTGTGTCCGTTTGTTATACTTACATACAAGCATACAAGTTCTTTAGTTGATCTCTTACGACCACCACCATCCCCCCACCCTCTCCTGCTTTCCCTCTAAGGTTTGACAGTCTTTTCTATTCTCTATCCTGGATCTATTTTTGTTCATCAATTTATGTTGTTTATTATAGTCCACAAATGAGTGAGGTCATGTGATATTTATCTTTCTCCAACTGGCTGACTTCACTTAGCATAATGTTCTCCAGGTCCATCCATGCAGTTGCGAATGGTAAGAGTTCTTTCTTTTTCATAGCAGCATAATATTCCATTGTGTACACGTACCACAGTTTTATAATCCACTAATCTGCTGAAAGGCACTTAGGCTGTTTTCAAATCTTAGCTATGCTAAATTGTGGTGCTGTGAACATAAGGGTGTATATATCCTTTCTGATTGGTGTTTCTGATTTTCAGCTTTCTTTTGAAGCCAAAATTTACAATATATTTTTCATCTTCTTGCAGAATAACCAAGCAGATCTAGAGAATGCCACAGAGGTGCTTTCAGGCTACCTTGAACGAGATATTTCCCAAGATTCTCTACAGGATATAAAGCAGAAAGTACAAGATAAGTACAGGTGAGATATTTTAATAGTTTTTGAGCAAAAGATTCTGCCATTGGTTGTCTGGTATGACTTAACGGTGAAGTTAGGTGATAGTGAAACTAGGGTTTAGTTTCCAGTGTAACTGAGCTGCTGTTGTTTTTCATAGATTACTTCTGTCCTTTGGGCGACAAATTGCAGAATTGGCTTCTTCCTTTCAACTTTATTTGCTGCCCTGCAAGGAAAAGTTTAAAAAGGGCAAGTGGCCATTAGGATGAGTGGTGAGATTAGGAATGAGTGAATGATGATTAGTTCCTTATATCCTGGGGATCCTGAAGATCATGGCTGCTGACAAGTGAACTACCCAGGCTTTCTTTAGAGTTTTTATTAGACTTTTTCCCCCTAAGGAGAGATTTACTTTGTCCCAGAGGTATAAGGTATTTCATGATGTGCTATTCTTAAGCTAAAAATATAAAATGTTTGCTTTCTCTACATGGAGTTTCCCACCTCCCCCCACCCCCACACCAAAGTTGTTTCCTGGCAAATAGCAGTATCTTTTTTTAATTATTGATTTCGGAAAGGAAGGGAGAGGGAAAGAGAAACATCATTGATGAGAGAGAATCATTAATCAGCTGCCTCCCGCATCCCCCACACTGGGGATCAAACCTGCAACCCAGGCATGTGCCCTTGACTGGAATCGAACCTGGAACCCTCAATGCTCTATCCACTGAGCCAAACCAGCTAGGGCTAGCATATCTTTTTATTTTTTAAATATATTTTATTGATTTTTTACAGAGAGGAAGAGAGAGGGATAGAGAGTTAGAAACATCAATGTAGCTGCCTCCTGCCCACTCCCTACTGAGGATGTGCCCGCAACCAAGGTACATGCCCTTGACCGGAATCGAACCCAGGACCTTTCAGTCCGCAGGCCGACCGACGCTCTATCCACTGAGCCAAACCAGTCAGGGCAAGCAGTATCTTTTTAATAGTAGTAGAAACCTTTGGGAATTTGGAGATTTAGTCCTCAGTAATACTTTTAACCCTACTACATTGTGTTTATGGTAATTTCACAGTTAACAAAGATTTTATAGGTGTGAAAAAAATAACCCTTAAAATTACTTTTTCTGAAACTGTTACTTCTAGGTTGAATGACAGGATTGAATCGTATGATTTCTAATGTCCTTAGGAACTTTTAACATTTCATTGCTTTAAAATTAATTCCCCAAACTGAGAATCGTGGTTTTTTTAAAAAAAAAAATACCATTTTTAAATTAGCAATAGTTTATCGTGTCTTTACATCTAGACCTGAAAATGTGGTACTAAAAACAGGTGCTTAGGTCCAAGTTTGATAATATGTAGGGGTGCCCTAAAGAATAAGTAAATGCCTTTTTTTTTTTTAATTACTGGAGGCTGACAACATTTTCTTTTTCCTTTGATTATAGATACTGTGAGAGTCGACGAAGGGTTTTGTTACAGCATGTGCATGAAGGCTATGAAAAAGATCTGTGGGAGTACATTGAGGACTGAAAGTGGCCCTGCATAAAATGAACTCTGAAAACTTTACCATCTAGAGTGTTCATGCAATTTAAACAAACAAAAAAAAACACAAACTAGGAGGCACTAAGCCCATTCTGACACTGCTGGTCTGTAGTACCAGAATTCTGTTTTGTTAACGGAAAATTTAAGTAAATTATATTGTAATAAAAAAAGGTAGATAAACCATTGTACAACAGTATTCTAGGCCGCCAACAAAAGTGTGACACACACTGAAAGCCCTCCAACTTTAACGTGTAGCTTCATTCTCAAAGCTGACTCCTTTTTCTTTCGTTTTATCCTGAGTGTATTACAGTTAAAATTTGACACTTCTTTTCATGCCCAGCCCGGTCTTTTTGTTGTACTTTGGTAAAGAACCTCTTCCCTTTCATCCCCTATACATACAAACACCCACACTCAGAGACTGACGCTCTTTCTCTCATACCCCAAAGTAATGAGTGAATGATGATTAGTTCCTTGTAAAGAAAATTCTTGGGGTGGGAAGGGGATAGGCAACAGGAGGAATTAACAACAACAAAAAAAAAAACAAAACAAAAAAAACTTTGTATATGACTTTTAAAACAAGAGGACAACACAGTATTTTTCAAATTTGTATATAGCGCATATGCATGGACAAAGCAAGCGTGGCACGTGTTTGCATAATGTTTAATTACAAAAAAAATATTTATTCTTTAAAAATCTTCAAGATTATGTCTATTTGCTGTGCTTCTTTTATTTCTTTTTCTTTTTTATTTTTTTCTCAGTTTTCTTATCTTTTCAGGGTTGGACGTTGGGATAAAAAAAGAAAACCTGTTGGTTTGGCACCTCTGGAAGGCATAAGAGCTCTTTGATTTTTCCTTTCCTGAGATTACTTTGCCCTTTCTGGCTTTGATATGTCTGTTGCTGGCCATGGACCTCATGCCTTGAATTCCAAGTGCTTGATCGGGGCCAAGGATGTCAAGCTCTGACAATGCTGTGGTTTGATAAGGGCTGCAACAGGGAGCTTAGTTGACACAGTTCAAGGAAGACCCATTCTCCTTCATGGCCTCATGTCATGCACACCAGTGAGGGCTTCCTAGGCTCCTGTTCATCCAAAGGAAACATTTCATTTTCCCCCTTTAATTGCTGCTCTTGAGCCTTTTAAGATTTTAGTTACGGCTCTTCTCTCACCCTTTCTTTACAATAGGATGTCAAATAAAATGTTTTTGCTATAAATATAAATAAATAGTCATTCACTTAGTTTCAGATTGTGAATTTAAAATGGCAGATACTAAAATTGCTTGTGTGTGTTGCTGTGGGTTCAGTTTGAAGGCAAACACCCCTAGAACATAATATTCCCATCTAGTGCATTTAAACAGAAATCACTGACTGCTTCTTTTCTGTTGCCAACAGATAGGAAAATAAATGCATTTTATCTGTGATGTCCATTTTTATGAAATTTCTACTAAGAGCTATGTTAAAAGTAAAGGATGGTGGTGGTTTTATTAATTACATACCTGTTTAGGCCATTCTGGCTGTGGTATTTTCAGCAGGTCAGCATCCCTAGCTAAATCTGTCAGTTTTATTCAGGAGTGCAGAGTGAACCAGTTTGGATTGGGGACCTCTTTGTCTTCCTTTAAATGTCTTGCACCTAGGAAATGTTTACCATTTGTGAGGCAACTTTGTCTGCTCATGCACTGTACATCTTATTACTCCATTGGGAAGTAGGTTCACTTTCCTCTGGCCTTTTGCCTAAGTTAGGCTTTGCTGAAATCAACCCACTTTTCCTTTTAGAAAAGGTTGTTACATGAAATGTACTTGCAACTGTTCTTATCCCATCAAAAATTAGAATGTTTGCTAAGTACATTATGCTGCTTCCTTAAACCACTTGTTGCTTTAGAATCAACTTTACTTGTACCTTTAATCCTCTCTCCCTTGCCACCTCAGGTGCAATTCTGAACTCAGTGTCTGCTTCTTCAGTGTCCTTTTTCCCCCCATTACCCATTTAATTTTATTTTAAATGACTGCATCCATCAAAAAACATTGATCAAACTAAGGAAAAAAATTTTTTAAAGCAAGCTTGAATAAGTTCCTTTCCCTGGTAACTGAAAAGCAGCCAGAGTTGCTATCTAGATATATGTGGCTTCCTTAATCAAAATGTTTTGTGTATATGTGGTGTTTTTTTAAAAAATCTTAACCAGGTAACTACAGTATCTAGGTTTGAGTGTCATTACATGCTTCCCTTGCAAGTACCTACAAACTGCACTTCGTAATATCAGCCCCTACCCAAGGAGGAACAGTGCTTTTTAGAGATGATTTCTAGTTTCAATGTTGGCATGTGATCTGAGGGTATTGCAGTTATGAAACAAGGTGAACTGGTCTTTTCTACTTCCAATCTTTTAACAGCTGTCTCCATATTTGACAGTATTCCCTGAGTTAATTGCTTTCATTGTTAGTAACTTCTTTTACCCCAGCTGGGATACAGGCAAGCCATATTGTATGACAGCTTCCCCATTTCTCTTATCTCAATCTTTATCAGAGGGCTCTATTCATGGTAAGCACCAGGGTCTCGCTGTCTTATTGAGGACAGTTACATTGTCTCTTGAAAAGTGCATGCTTCATTTGAACAGTTTATTGAACAGTAGATGTACTTGAAATGATTTACAACAAATTTTTGATCCTCAGGACACAAACCACAGTGGTAAAACTGAGTAGCGTATATCATCAGACTAAATTCTGTGTAATTTGCTGCAACCCAGATTGTATGTGTTTTATGTGTGTTTAAATATATATATTAAATACACGTGTATACATAAACACATAGAACAGATCCAAGACTGACTGACTTGATTTGAAATGGTTGAATCTGCAGAGGGAAATATGATTCAGCCGTGGTTAGAGACTGAAATTTAGTACCAGAGAGAAAAAAACTCAATGTAACCAAGTCTTTTAGCTACAAATCCTGGGTATAGAGCACTTGGAAAATGGGAGGGGTGGGTTGGTGAGACAATCAGATCGCTAAATTGATTTAAATGCTCCTAACCCTGTAATTTTGTGCATAGGCATCCTGTGCTGTAGAAATAACTGTTCTTAGATTTTCATTGTAACTGGACTGTTCAGGTTACCCAGAGGGAAAGAACATTCCTAATTCTAATAAAATAAAACTTTTATTTTGTTATTCCATTAGTTACTTATGTTTTTTTTATAGTTAAAAAATGATATACTGATGGTCTAACAATCACCTGTATTATGTGCCTTATTCACTGTTCCTACTTAATGTAATGTTAAGATTTGGTTTAGTTTCTTTGCAAGGAACTGTGAATGAGACCATCCCCAACAGTTAACTTGGTTAATGAAGCCTTCAGAGCATTTTCTGAAAGCTTTCCAGTTTCTGTGTCTTGAACATTAAATTTAGATTGCTGTTTGTGTTGTAATAGTGATACATAGTAGATGCTTAGTATAACTTTTGTCAGTTTTTTAAAGATAAAATATTTTAAAAGTTATTCTCACCTCATTATTTTCATTGAGCTCACTCTTTGAAGCTGATATATATCTCCACAGGATGGAGAGAAAGTTGTCTTTAAAAAGGTCTCAGGTTGGAGATCTTTATCATTGATACCTTAGCCAAGTCCAGATTTTAGGACAATTTAATTTGGTCTTATTTGGATCTGTAATTATGAGGGTTTATTTATCACTTTATCTTAAAAGCACTTTAATTTATGTAAAGCAACTGGGGTAGGAATTGCTTTTTTACAAAAGAAGAAAATAAGGCTTACTAAAATTTAGGTACCTTGTTCAAGATTTCACAGTTTCTTCTATCTGGGATTTGATCAATATTGTATTACCTCTTTGCATCACATTTTCTTAATCTCAGAATGACCTAACTAGCAATCAGTGCTAGGAAAGGAGGTTCTTGGTCTTGGTTCTAGTGGTGCACTATTAAACCACATCAAAGACACTTTCTCTCCCTCTTCCTCTCCCTGTGTGTGTGTGTTGTGTGTGTAAATATATGTATTAATGTTGCTGCTGCTGTTAGAGGAAGCTATATACTATCTCTGATCTTTAATGTGTTGCAGTTTGCAACTAATGTGGCTCTGTTTTGCCCAAAGAAACCAGGCATGCATAGATGAATAGCCCTTCCCATCTTGCTGATTGGGACAGTCCTCATGAGAAGATTGTCACATGAGGTAGTTGAGTAAGTGGTTCAGCATCATTTGATTTGATAAATAGTGGCCAAGTAATTTGTAGTTGTTGGGTCTACTTATTTGTTCAAATGAATTTCCAATATAAAGAATTTTGAATAGTCATCTGAAACTTGTTACAGAATTTTTTTTTGCAACTGGTAAAACAGAATAGCTGTTATCCATTTGTTCTCAGCATTTCTCCTGTGGAGCTTTAAGATTATAAGTAGTGAGCATTTTGGGGAAATCTTGGCTCCTTTGGAAACAGGAAAAAGTGTGGGCCTCCAGATTTTTTTTTTCAGATTTCTTTGGTATATTTCTGATTTTATAGAAATTTCTTCTCATAATTACCCAAGATGAAATAGCTAGCATGGAAGGGCTCAACTGGAACTAATCAAATTGTGCCTACTGTCAGAGTAAACAGTAAGCTGACTTTTACCATTTTGTTTTTGTTTTTTTTTTGTCAAATCCAGTTTTCAAGACAACTTAATCTTTCTCTAGTCAGTAGCATTTAGGGTGAGGGAAAATAATAGATTCTTTTGAAGGGCAGTTTTCAGGTTATGATTAAACCATAGATAAGCATTTTAGGCCATTTAGGGTAGGGGCCAGTTACTATATAAGTCAATCACACATTGATATGTAGCGGCTACAACAATACCAGAAACAACTTTATTGCCACATGAATTCAGGAGTCTCAAACTCAGATGTCGACAAGAGCCAGCTATATATTTTAGTAGACTATCCTCAGCCAAATGGGCTCTGATTAGGAGCCTGTAAAATATACTTTTTGTTAATTCAATTTTGAAATGTTGGTAACTGATTTACAATATTCTTAAATGTGGGTTAAAAAAAAACAAAACTGCACTTGGGCCATATCATTTTTCAACTTGGGTTAATCTCGGCTTGCAACTTAGGTCACTGTCCACCTGACACACATTGGAATCATTGAGAAGATTCAAGAAAACAAAATACCTGAGTCTGTTCCATCCCGTCCTCTCCCCCGCAATAGAGATTGTGACTAAAATGGCTTTGAATTATGTCCTGAGCATTAATTTTTTTAAGCCTTATCCCCATTCCCATCCCTGATCATGATACAATGCAGTTTAAGACCTGCAGGCACAGTTCATTGAGGCCATTGATCAAGTCTATAATTTCTAAGAATATAGGTTCTAGGACATAAGGGACAATCAGTAAGACTTGTGGCAAATTCACAAGCTCAGGAAAGGGCCACACTGTAGGCCCTAACTGAGTGGGGTTTGTGGAATGGTGCTGCCTATGGATCTATTGTGAAATACACAATTTGTCATTTTTCTGGTAAGTGGTTCACCTTGGAGAAAACGAAATTCACAAAACCAGAACTGTAAAACAGCCAAGCAAAGTAGAATGCTCACATCAAGTAGCAATATATTCTCTGCCCAAGGGAGAGAAATCTACCTAGGGAAGTAAATTAGTATAGCCTAAACCAAATCAGTTGAATGCTTATTAGCAAGACTGCCTTTTTTTGTGTCAAGTGAGTGCACAATTTCATTTAATCACGAAGTCAGAGCATGTAAGCCACAGGTTTCTCACTGTTCCATTATTATGATGATCTTGTCTGTTAAGACCTATTTTTATTGCCAGTGTGGGACAGTGGAAAGAGCAATATTTCAGCCATAGTTTTCCCTTTTGTAAAATGGGGGTAGTAATAGGAGCTATAATTTGTTGAGTGCTTCTTGTTAGATGCCTTATATATATTATCTCTACTAGGCAGCCCTATAACAAAGTTGGCATTGTTCTATTTTATGAGAAACAGGTTCACAGGCTATTCACTCCCTCAAAAGTTACATATGACAGGGTTATGCTTGCCTTGATTCCTTATGTTCATTCTATCATTCTATATTGTCTGTTTTACATGAATATTGTGAGGATCAAGGAAAACAGGAAATCAAAACCTAGTTACAAATAAGCATACTGATGCTAACTTGGGCAAAAAATAAGGATACAGATCTGTCTCAGACTCCCAAAGGCAGGATGACATTGGATCCAGGAACTAGAAAGTGTTGTTTTGCCTATTTTTTTTTTTTATTTATTATAGATATCTTCCCCCCCCCCCCCATTTATCCTCTCCATCTCACCCCACCCCCAGGCCTTCACCATACTATTGGCTGTGTCCTTGGGTTATGCATACATGCTTAGCCATTTTGAACTCCTGAATTGGCATTGCATTCAGTACATCCACATCATTCTAACAGCTTTGCTTTCCCTGTAGCTACCCATAACCCCAGGTATTACATGTTAACTGTTCCAGACACCTGTAGACAGAACGAAGCGAGTCTTGGGACCAGCTTGTTGGTAGGAATGTGGCTCTTTGGGGCTAAACCCTGTGGTTTGGGCGGTAGATTTTGGAGATAATGGTTTGCTGGCTGCACATCACAAAAGGTGCCTTTTTAAAAATACATCTTTGTTGATTTCAGAAAGGAAGGGAGAGGAAGAGAGAAACATCAATGATGAGAGAGACTGGGGATTAAGCCCACAACCTGGGCATGTGCCCTGACGGAATGAAACCGTAACCTCCTGGTTCATAGGTTGACATGCAACCACTGAGCTACATAGGCCAGGTGACAAAAGGTGTCTGACAAAAGCAAAATGCCCTTAAATAAGTGTAAGGAATATCATTTAGTAGATAATTATGAACTTATTCTTACTAAACGCTTCATATACATTTTTAAAAGCAATCACATGAAATAAATACCATCTCCATTTTATAAATAAAATGGAAGCTCAAAGAAGTTGAGTAATTTCCCTGAGTTCATCATTTTTTAAGTGTCAGAATGAAGACTCTTTCAGTCAATAACCATGCTGTCAGGCACTGTCCTAAACACTAGAGTTACAGCCATGAAAAAAGGGCCTGTTGGCTTGTCTGAAGCTCTTAACCTTGTTTTCTACACCAGGACTCGGATTGCCCAAGCTCACCCAAGCCAGTTAATGGCAGAACTGGAAGCACATTTGGACCACTATGCTGTATTCTTTTCATGACATTATAGCTGCTGATTCTCAAACAGCCTTTCCAACAGTATCTGCTAAAATTACGTAGACTGTTTGGGGGAACTTACAGCCTTAGATTGCCTTGGAGACTGACCAAGTTTCTTCTGTTAAAAAACATGTTCTGAACCTCAGATACTGTACCTGCCTTTTTCCTTCACATTTGAGAGCCACCCTAGCATTTTAATGACAGTTAAGAAGCAAGTCCCTATTTCCAAACTGTCTTCAGAAGGCCAGTCTTACCTATTATGAGCTAATGATTGGCTTCATATTATGCACAAAATAATAGTTCCTGATTTAGTCTTATTTGGCACCTGTATGTCCCTCCTCACTGGCTACATGTATAAAAGTTTGGTCTTTTTAAGTTGTATGCCTTTTGCCATGGAATACTCAGGATGGGAATTTGGGAGGTGATTATAGACTCTAAAACCAATTGTCTATAGATTTCCTTCTGATGGCTAAAATTGGTTTCTGTATGCATAACAACAAAACAGTGTTCTAGAAGCCACTTCGGTGCACATTAAAATGGCTGTTTGTTAGAATTGGGAGTTTGGGACTTGCGCAGTGAGGATCTGGTTCTCTGGGATCAATTGGCCAATTTGGGATTCCTGAGGAGTGAACAAACAGCATGATTCCATCCTAAGTTTTCTGAGGACCCTATCCAAAACCACTAGTATTGATTGCATTTCCCAACTTCCTCTTACAGGGAGATTCCCTGTGTGTATTTTCATCTCTGCAGGTCACATCATTTTCTGAGAAGGAGTGCAGCATAAAATGATAACCAGCGTTTGTGAAGCACCTCTGTTCCCACCTAGGTAGTAGACATTCCAAGTTCTTGCACCTGCTCTCAAGTCATCTATAACCTAATTAGAGATTCAATGCATGAAATTCGTGCAAAGGTAGGCCCTTGCAGCCCTTGCTGCCTCAGCCCTCACAGCCCCAGCTTCGTCTGGAAGGTCATCCAAATGGTCATTCTGCTGTTTGGTCTAATTAGCATATTAGCTCTTTATTAGATAGGATTGCTGATTTTCTGGTATAAACAAAATTATTTGCTTGTATAAATTTTTACCATATGATCCTGACTTGTGCAATATAACTAGGGCAAATATTAAAGTGTTTATTAACAAAGGAGGAAGTATGATCTGAGTGTCTACCAACTTTGGAAAAGATGCCGGCTTTCAATAGGAAATGATTTTTGTGTTCAAAAATCCTGTGACTGGTCTGGAGCATTGTAAGTGTCATGGCAGCAAATGCCAGAGAATGAGTTTAATGAAGAATGATAGTGTTCTACATGCCTTTGAAGAATTAGTTTTCACTCCATTATTTTGACTAGCTTGCAATAGACTAGGGTAAATACCATTCAATCTATTCATGTTAAATCCAACCTAGTGCAAGTCAGTGCCTTAACGCAATGGTCAAATTTGTTGCTCAATAACCAATGGAAATAAAATTGCTTCACAGATTTCTAAATGCTGTTTCAGCGGGACACTGGATTGTGTGCTTTTTAAGATAAATTTCAGAATCAAGGTCTTATCCCTGAACAGATTAGGGCCCAACCAAGATCACACTGAGAACAGATCAGTGAAGTAGAAATCCTCCACTCAACTTTAAGTTAATACATAGAAATCAATACATATATTGTGAAATGCACACATCCTAAGTGTTCAGTTTTACATTTTGATAATGGTATAAACCTTGTGATAATCACCCAAAAGAAGATAGAGAACATTCCCATTAATCTAGAAAGTTCTCTTGTGTGTCTTTCAAATTATTCCTGCTTCCCTCCCTACTCCAATGATCATTTGCTGATTATCACTAAAAATTTATTTTGTCTGCTTTTGGACTTCATATAAATGGAGTCATATAATATGTAGTCTTTTGTATCTGTCTTCTTTCATATAATATTTTTAAAACCATGTTGTCTGTTGGTAAATTATTCTTTATTACTGAGTGGCAGTTCATTTTATAAATATACCACAATTGGTTTATCCATTCCCATATTGATGGACTTTTAGGTTTCCAGTTTGGGGCAATTATGACTAAGACTATATAAATTCTCATAAGATTTTGTTTTTGTTTTGTGGATACATGTTTTTATTTCTCTTGGATACCTGAGTATAAAATTGCTGAGTTATATGGTAAATGTACATATAACACTTTAAGCAACTGCATTCCTGTTCTTCAAAGTGGTTTTACCATTTCATACTCCCAACAACAATGAAGAACAAAAATTCCAGTTGCTCCATGTCTTTTTCAACGTTTACTGTTGTCAGTGCCTTTTATATTAGCCATTTTTGTGTATGAAATAACAGATTTTAATTTACATTTCCCTGATGATTAGTGATGATCACTTTTCATATGCTTATTTTACATTTGTGTGTCCTTCATGAAGTGTCTTTCACATCTTTTCCCATTTTAAAATTGGATTGTCTTTTCATTGTGACTATTCTGTGAATTCTGGATACTAGAGGTTTTGTTTGTTTATCTATAATCCTCTTTCCTCAAGGTTACATCTGCTCTTTATCTTTGGTTTTCAGCTATGATATGTATAGGTATATTTTCCTTTGTGTGAAGTTTACTAAATCTTTTGTATGTATATTGATGTGTTTCATTAATACTAGATATTTCCTGGCCATTATCCCTTCAATTATCTTTGTTCCATACTCTGTCACCTCTCCTCTCCCTTTGGGACTCCAATTGCACATATATTAGATGATTTTATATTATCCTACCGATGATTTTCTCATCCTCAGATGATTTTCTTCCATTCTTTTCTCTTTTTTGTTTTCAATTTGGATACTTTCCATTTAGCAGTACTCAAGTTCCCTGATACTTTTCTGTTAAACCTATCTAATGAATTATTTTTGATATTGTATTTTTAATTTCTAGCATTTCATTACATTTGTATAGTTATGTTTCTGCTAAGATTTTCCATTTCTTCATGCATATTATCCATATTTTCCACAAGGTTTTTTTTAGCATTTTAGTCAGTTATTTTAACAATCCCAAATGATAATTTAGTCAACATCTGGGTCATCTCTAGTTCTGTTTATATCATTCTAAGAAGAAAGAGAGGGCGGGGGGGGGGGGAGAGAAACATCTATGATGAGAGAGAATCATTGATTGGCTACCTCCTGCACATCCCACACTGAGGATAGAGCCTGCAACCCGGAATAGAACAATGACCCCCAGGTAGATTGAACCCAACCACATGACTGGGCTTACTTACCTTTAAAATAAGGCATGCCCATTTTTCTTTCAGACACTTTAGTAGCTCAAATCAATTTGTATAATTGACCTATATCTGGGCTGTATTGCAGCTTTAGTTAACCACTAGCTTCAAATATTTTGGAGGCAGAATTGGACCTTTCCCTTCAGTAAGGCCTGGGTTTGGGGCATTGGCAAGTTGTCAGAGATATGACTGTTCGTAGTCATACTGTCAGCTTTTGGAAATGTGGCAGATCTCTCTCTGCTTTATATCCTAGCTCCCAAGTTTCCTTCTTTTGTTTTGCTTTGTTTTTTTGTCAGTGGGATAGAGGAATGGGGAGGTATTTCTCTCAGTCTTGTGTGTGCCCCACCCTTAGTCTTTTGAGGATGAATGCCTACAATGCCTGGGGATGGGTCTCTCAGCTCTCCTGCTTCTTAGCTTTCATGAGTGCCTCAGATGGATTTCTCAGCATTTGCCTTGCCCCCTCACTTTGAAAGGATATCTTGCCCTTGAGCGAGGCTCCACTCACTTATGGGCAGGGGTGATCTTGTCTCAACTCTTCTGTTACCCACCCCCTTTCCAGTTTTGATCTAATACCTCGCTGTATTTGGTTACAATCCAAAAGGTAGGTGGTTGGTTGGGTGGGTGGGTGCAGGCTTTTTCTGTGGATTTGGGTCCTCCAAATTATAATGTCATGCCAGCCTTAATGAGGCTGTTACATTTTTGTTAAATTTCAATGGATTTCTCTTTACTCCCTATAGTGGATTCCTCTTTCAGCTAGAACTTTGAGTAGCCATGGGTCTCTTCTAGCCTATGAAGGACTACTCAGCATTTCTAGAGATTGGTTCATTTAGGTTTCTTTATATCCTCAGTTTTCTGAGTTAATTTTTTTTCTAGCTAATCTGGCCTTTGTTTGCTAGGCTAGGAGTTATATTATTTTTTTCATCCAAATCAGCCCTAGCCTATTTGGCTCAGTGGATAAGAGTGTGGGCCTGTTGACTGAAAGGTCCAAGGTTTGATTCTGGTCAAGGACACATACCTCAGTTGCAGGCTCAGTCCTCAGCCCTGGTTGGAACACATGCTGGAGGGAACAAATTGATGTGTCTCTCTCACATCAATGTTTCTTCCTCTGTCTCTCCCCCTTCCCTTGCTTTCTCTTTAAAAATAAATGTAAAAATATCCTTGGGTAAGGATTAACAAAAATTTAATTTAAAATGTAGCAAATCAGAAATTAATTTTCAGAATGGGAATTTTAAAATGGTTTCATTAACATATTTTAACAATTAGTTTTTTTTAATTAAAAGACATGGATAATAAAAAAGTTAATTTTGATAATATATTAAACCATGAAAAGCAAGTAACCTCATTCTAGGTCCCCTACTCCTTTCTCCTCCCTCTACAGAGATATTACCAATTTCTTCTCAAAATTTTATTTGTAAACATGTGAATATCTCCCTCCTAATTTTTTTAAGACAAAAAGCATACTAAATATTCAACACTTTGCTTTTCTCATATAACTATTTCACCATCTTGAAAAATCTTTTAAAGACTACAAAGCATGTCTTAGGATATATGTACTTTGGATTATTTAAACAATCCCTGGTGTTTTGTTGTTGCTTTTTCTCACAAACAATGCAATAGATATATCTTTGCCCACATTAACTGTTGAATATATCTATAGTATCAGGAATATTTTAAGTGCTTCATGAAGACCCCTAGAGCTTCATGTTATTTTTAAAATGCTAGCCAAGGTGTTGGCTGGGCTCTCAGGAGTTGGTGGTATGGGTTTTGGAAGGGGAGGCATAAGGTGCTAGAGAGGTGCCAGGCAGGTGTATCAGAACAGAGCTGGCTGTAGACCCTGTCAGACCACGAATGACATTAAAATATTTAAAATATCAGAACACAGTTGTAACTTCTTTATATACATATTGAGGATGTTAAAAAGTTACTAATGCCTAATTCCTCTCATGCTTTCTCAGCTCCTATTATGGGGGGAAAAGATAATTACCATTTTATTTGGAATGCCTTATCTAGCTGTGTGACTCAAATGATCCTGATGAACAGCAAGATTACTTCCAAAGAGGTTTTCTAGGGGAAATGAAGACTGATGTGTTACACAAGAAACATTGTCTATGTCATTCTGGGATTTTTCTGTGAAAATGTTATTTTTTAGGAGATTTTTCTAATTACCTATATAATTAAAGCACATTGTTTGGTTTTTGCAATTTGAGGAACGAACATGCTTTCTTATGAAAAAAAGCCATTGCACAGAAAGTGCTTTATCTTTCTCTTAAAATCTGGGGTCAAGAGGGAGATTTTAAAACATATGGTAATAATAATAACAACATCTATTTAATAACATAGGCATAAACAATGTCATTCACTCCTCACAGGATTCCTTTCAGGGAGATTTTATATATTGAAAATCATGTTCATAAGCTTTCCACCAACACCTTCCCTAAGGCTCCCCATTTCAGCAATTGTACTAGTTAGTCATCTAATTGTGTGTTTTTAAATATGTTTCTTTTTTATTTTAGAGAGAGCAAGAGGGATAGAGACAGAGAAACATTGATGAAAGAGAGTCATTGATCGGCTGCCTTCTAATTGCCCCCAACCAGGGATTGAGAATGCAAACCGAGCATGTGTCCTGACAGGGAATCAAACTGGTAACCTTCTGGTTCCTAGGTTAATGCTCAACCACTGAACCACACTGGCTGGGCCGTACAATTGTTTTGAAAATTAGAAATATGGCAATATTTTTGTAATATCTATCTCCTTTTCCTTCACTCCCCATATCTAATTCTTCACTAGAGAAGGTTTGTTTTACCTCCTAAATTTCTTGAGACTCTGTTCACTCGCCCCACATTCTTTCTAGTCCAAGTAAATTAAACTGCTTCATCATCTCATTAGTATATCCGTTAGTCTCCCCTAGATTATCAATTTTGGTCTCCCTCTCAATTCATTCTCTACTTATTATCTAACACAAACTCTAAATATTCATTCTCACCATGTCATTCCTTGGTCAAAATTCTCTAGTCCCTTCCCAATGTTCTTGGAATAAAATTGCTCACATGGTCTCTGTGGATCTGCACAAGTAGTCTTCCTTACCTCTCTGCCTATTGCCACCAACACTTTCCCCCATACATCTTTCAAGCTACACTGGTCTTTCTGTGCTGCAAACTGGCCAGAATTTTCCATCCTCAGGACCTTTGCACAAGCTCTTGCTTTGCCTTAGAATTCTTTCCTGGCCTGCTAACTTCCTCAGCCTTAGTCCCCAAACAAATGCTTTATCTTTTAGATCTCATTTTAAGCATCTCTTACCCAGGGAAGTTTCCCTGTCCAAAGAAGTCTAGGTTGAATCTCCCCGTTATTTGCTCTTACTACCCTATATTTCTCTTTCTTTAGTATTTACCATTGTAATTATTTAGTTACTAGAGGCCCGATTCACGAAAATTCATGCAAGAGTAGGCCTTCCTTCCCCCGGCTGCCAGCACTGGCTTTCCTCCTCCAGCAGCCCACAGGCACCTGGGATCCAGGCTGGCTTCCCTCTGGCCCTGGCTTTGTCAGGAAGGATGTCTGGAATGATGTCTGGAAGACATCTGGTCTAATGAGCATATTACCCTTTTATTATTATAGATGTTGTTCTTTTTAAGTTTTCTCTATTATTGGAAGAGGTAGTACATCCATAAAAATTCAAATTGCACACAAAGTATAAAGCTTTTTCCCTTCCCTGTCCCTCTACCACCAACTTCTCCTTACAAGTAACCACTTCTGGCTTTGAATATCCTTCCAGAGATATTTTCTAAGTACAGAAGTGATTATATACATAATATTGCTCTTTGGTTTTTGCCTTCTCTTTTATGAACACAAATACTAATACATTTTTCTGTACTTTGTTTTTACCTGTTAATATCTTGACAATTCTTCTATATCAATATGTATATAGTTGCCTCTTTTTCATGTACCATATAGTATGGGATTATGATAATTTAACCTCAATTATTGGGCATTTGGGTTGTTTTTTAGGCTTTGTTTATTACAAGCAATACTGCACTGAACAACTTTGTATGTAATGTCATTTCCCACATTTTTACCTGTAGAATAAATTCCTACAATTGAGCTAATTGAGTTAAAGGATGTATGTGTTCTTAATTTTGGTAATTGCCAACTGCACTCAATGAAGGATGTACCAATTAGCCTCAGATGATGAATGCATGTTTCCTCATAACTATGCCATTGAAATTTTTTGTTCTTTGTCAATGTATGAGGCGGAAAGTATCTCTTGGAAACTTTAATTTGCATGTTTTCTTCCTTGCAAAGTTATATTTTCATATGCTTAACCATTTGTTTCTTATTTAGTGAACTGTTTCTTCATAAACTTTGCTTTTGTTATTATTTAATGTCTGACTCCCTCACTTCTCTCCAAAGGTCTGTTCTTCGGATACAGGCATCCTGTTATGTTTTGTCCATCACATAGTGGCTGGAATGAATGATGCTCAAGAAATGACTGACTTGCTCTGGCCAGTGTGGTTCAGTTGGTTGGGTGTCTTCCTGTGTAGTGATACATCACCAGTTCGATTCCCAGTTGGGGCACATTCTCCAGTTGTGGGCTTGATCCCCAGTGGGGGGTGTGCAGGGGGCAGTCCATTGATGTTTTGCTCTCATATCAACATTCTCTCTCTCTCTCTCTCTCTCTCTGAAATCAATAAAAATATTAAAAAGAAAAAATAAATGACTGGCTCACATCATGCAATAGTCAAATCCAAAAATTTATGTTTGACTCCAAAGCACACCCATATTTGCGGTCATCCAGTGGAAAGACCAAGCATTTAATTCACCATACTAGAGGCCAGATAGGCAATGTAAAATGGCTGAAGTGTGCTGGAAGTGAGGACTGGCAAAAAGGTGAACAAAGGCCTATCTATAGTTTTCAGACCTATTTTACTGCCTTGGAGGAATGGCAGCCCATTATTAGTTCTTTATTTATCCTTAGGCCAGGTTTCTGGCTTTCTTGTGAAATCTGACTTTTGTCCATGTAAGAACCTCCAAAGTTGTAGAAAATTTTTATAAATATTTAACAGAACAAACTTGGAAGCAAGATCTCAACAGACAGAAAATTCTCAGAATGATAGTTTGCAGCTTCTTTTATGCATTTGGAATTAAGAAGGAAAGGAATGCCCTAACCGCTTTGGCTCTGTGGATAGAGCGTCAGCCTGCGGACTGAAAGGTCCCAGGTTTGATTCCAGTCAAGGGCATGTACCTTGGTTGTGGACACACCCCCAGTGCAGGAGGCAGCTGATCGATGTTTCTCTCTCATCAATGTTTCTAACTCTCTATCCCTCTCCCTTCCTCTCTGTAAAGAACCAATAAAATATATTTTTTAAAAAAAGAAGGAAAGGAAGATTACATAAAGAGAGAAAGCAAGTTGGGGATTAGATTACAGGATAGTTAAGATTATTTGCTCTCTCCTAAAAAGCATCATTTCAAAGGTGCACAGAAACAATGGACAGGGCTTGCTTAAGGCCAAGATAAACCTTTCACTAAAGAAGTTATATACCTGAGGTGTGACTAACCCACTATGACCTGCCCAGTTAGCAATTTATGATCAGATCACCTTCTGAAGTTACTTTCTCTAGAACCTCCCCCTTTTTTATCCATTTAAAAATATTTCTACCCAAACAAGACTGTGCTCAAATGCACCCCAT
This sequence comes from Murina feae, assembly GCA_004026665.1. NCBI lineage: Eukaryota > Metazoa > Chordata > Mammalia > Chiroptera > Vespertilionidae > Murina > Murina feae. The sequence continues at coordinate 19,500 of PVJC01026152.1, forward strand.
CAGCAGTATGTTTGCAAACTCGGGCATAAATAAGAATGGAAGCGTCAACGTAAGAAACATTCAAACCTACAGAGAATTTTTGTGAGTTTATTTGAGCCTATCTATTGACAATTGCAAAGAAGCAAAATTTTAACAGATTGAGATAATACGGAGAATGGAAGCTTTGCATATTATTTTGTATTCTATATAACAAAGCCTAACATGCTAAGTATCCAATCATCCATTCAACCAATCAGAGCATAATATGCTAATGATATGCTAAGGTCACTCAACTGCTTGCTATAATGTGCACTGACCACCAGGGGGTAAATGCTCCAACTGGTAGGTGAGCTTGTGGCTGGGGTCCAGCTGATTGGGACTGAGTGAGATGGACCAGATATACCCTGGAGCCCTCCCATAGTCCTTCCCTGGCTGGCCAACCTCCCACATCCTTCCCTGGCCCTAATTATGCCCTCTTGCAACCCAGGATCCCTCAGGGAATTTTGGAGAGCCGGTTTCAGCCCAATACTGCAGGCCAGGCTGAGGGACCCCACTGGTGTACAAATTTGTGCACCGGGCCTCTAGTATTACAACAAAAAGAGAAGACACAAGTAGGTTATATGAAATCCATTGGTGACAGATTAGGGAGGTGGAAGAAAACAAAGTGGGGAATCTCTAGGAGTAGGAAAAAGTAAAATGATAGAAAGATATGTGTGTTTGTATAAATATATGTGTGTGTATTTTTTTTATATAGGTGGGGCAAAGGATAACTAACAGTCAATAATTAATATGATAACTAACAATGAAAGGATTTATGGTCTCCACCCTGGTGCATTGGTTGTGCCCTGAGGAGTATAGAAAAAGCAGTTACCCAAAGGAATGTTACTGAAGCTGTAAAAGACAATGGACAGGCTCAGTTAATGTAAAGATTGCCTTTGTCAGGGAAGATACCGGCCTAGGACATGACTACCTACCATAAATTGCTTTTAATTAAAAAGTTTTCATTTCAGACCATCCTTTGTGGTTACTTTAGGTCTCTGAGTTTGCAAGGCTGCTACACAGGCCTTCCCTGAACTAGTCAGGTTAGTATGTGGCCCCTTTTATCCACAGAAGGTTGATGAGGTGAGTACTTCAGTTGATTGGTGACAACCAAGAAACAAGGAGTTTTTTATGTAAGATGAAAATGAGGTTCCCTGCTCTAGGGTTTGGGTTTGGGGGCTGGGCACCTCTGAAGGGAGAACTGAAATACAGTCCTCTTAAAGATAGCCACACCTCTTAAAAATGGGGATAATTCTGAGAAATGCATCATTAGGTGAATTTGGCATTGTGTGACATCATAACATGTACTTATACACACCTTGGCTATATGGTGTAGCCCAGTGATTTTCAGCCTTTTTAATCTTATGGCACACATAAACTTATTACTAAAATAAGTGGTACACCAAAAAATATATCTTTTGCCAATCTGATAACAAAAAAAAGCCCATCTGGTATGAATATATCTTTTGCCAATCTAATAACAAAATTATTTTTTATTCATTCACACCAGACAGCTATTGCTTTGTTGGGTGTTGTCATTTTTTTATTTGATAATCTAAGGGAGAAGAGGTCAGTGCCTCTAACTAAATAGTCAGGTATTGCATGTTTTAAAAATTCTTGCAGCACACTAGTTGAAAATCGCTGGTATAGACTATTACTCCTAGGCAATACAACATGTTACTCTACTGAATACTGTTGGCAATTGTAATACAATGGCAGGTATTTGGTATCTAAACATATCTAAATATAGAAAAGGTACAATAAAAATGTTAGTGTTGCCAAAGGAGAAACACACAAGGCCAAAGTGATAAGGGATTATAAATTTACTACAGACCTGGTGCACAAAAATTTGTGCACTCGGGGGGGGGGGAGGGGAAGGAGGGTCCCTCTGCCCGGCCTGTGTCCTCTCACAATCTGGGATCCCTTGAGGGATGTCCACCTACTGGCTTAAGCCTGCTTCCCAGGGGATCAGGCTTAAGCTGGCAGTCAGACATCCCTCTGGCAGCCCGGGAGCCCTTTGGGGGATGTCCACTTGCCAGCAAGGAGCGGGCCTAAGCTGCAGTCGGACATCCTTAGCACTGCTGAGAAGGCAGGAGAAGCTCCCACCACCACCGCTGTATTGGCATCCATCAGCCTGGCTTGTGGCTGAGCAGAGCTCCCCCTGTGGGAGCACAATGTTCCTGCATTGAGCATCTGCCCCCTGGTGGTCAGTGTGTGTCATAGTGACCAGTCATTCCCAGTCATTCTGCTGTTAGGGTCAATTTGCATATTACCCTTTTATTATATAGGATTAGGTCATCTGGATACCAGATGGGCTGAGCCCCAAATTGGCATCAGCATCCAGGGTCAGGGAATCAGAGATTTTAAAGGATTCTAGGTGGGCTTTTTCTGGGCAGAGAATTCTCTAGGTGGTCCAAATCTTAGCAAGTAGAATGTGGTATAAGCAAAAGGGAATATCGGTTGTAAAGTGGCCAAAAGGTCAGTTCCCAGGAGAGGGGTATCGATTCAATTATTTGATTAAACCTAACATTCTGGAGGAGAACCAAGATGGCGGCATGAGGTATGTACCTAAATGCGCAGCCTCCACACCTACATTATAAAAATACAACTATACAGATAAACGGCCATCCTCCAGAACCAAGGGAGGGGAAGCTTTACAACTAGAAGGCAAGAAAAGGAGTGCTTTGAGACTGGATAGAAGCTCCCGGCGCCCAAACTGAAAGGTACGGACGAGCGAAACGGAGGCGGCGGCGCGGTGGTGCAGGTGAAAGAGAATGGCAGCGGCGCTCGGGTCCGCGGCTTGGAAGGAGATTATAAGCTCCCAGGTCGCACTGAATACAATGTGGGCTGTGGGGCAACGGGGCAGCGGAAGACCAGTGGTGTTCTAGCAGTGCTGTTTGCAGCGATCACTGACACGGAGATTCGGGGACTGAGAATCGTGTGCAGACCCCAGGGCTTGGAGACACCAAACCCAGTAGAAACTGCGGCATCAGCAGAGGGGAAGCCATTGTGAGTCTCTCCACCCCATCTACAACCCCACCCAAACTGTGCGCCTGCCTGCCTGCAGCATAACCTAAGGATCTGCAGCTGGGACAGAATTCCAATAGATCCAAACACCAAACAACAAAGAGAAAGGCCTGGAGGTCATTTCCCCCCAGTGATACCTCCCAGTGATAAGTACAACAAGATTGTGCACCCAGCCTTCAAAGGTGTACAACAAGAGTGTCCACCCCAGGTGATTGGAGAGGCTGAATCACTGGGCCATATATAAGACACCTAGCACAGAAAGCCAAAATGCAGAGACTAAGAAACAGATCACAAAAGACAGAAATGGAGGAACGCAAACGACTGGATATAGAGTTCAAAACCACAGTTATTAGGTTTTTCAAGAAGTTTCTAGAGACTGCTGATAAATTTAGTGAGACCCTCGAGGATATGAAAAAGAACCAGCTAGAAATTAGGATACACTGACTGAAATAAAGAATAATATACAGAGATCCAACAGCAGACGAGAGGATCATAAGTATCAAGTCAAATATATGAAATATGAAGAAGCAAAACCCACCCAGCCAAAAAATCAAAAAGTATGAAGATAGTGTAAGGAGTTTCTGGGACAACTTCAAGCGTACCAACATCAGAATTACAGGGGTGCCAAAAGAAGAGAGAGAGCAAGATATTGAAAACCTATTTGAAGAAATAATGACAGAAAACTTCCCCCACCTAGTGAAAGAAATAGACTTCCAAGTCCAGGAAGCACAGAGAACTCCAAACAAAAGGAACCTAAGAAGGACCATGCCAAGACATATCATAATTAAAATGCCAAGAGCAAAAGACAAGGAGAGAATCTTAAAAGCTGCAAGAGAAAAGCAGTTAGTTGCCTACAAGGGGGCACCCATACGACTATCAGCTGATTTCTCAACAGAAACTTTGCAGGCCAGAAGGGAGTGGCAAGAAATATTCAAAGTGATGAATAGCAAGAACCTACAACCAAAATTACTTTATCCAGCAAAGCTATCATTCAGAATTGACGGTCAGATAAAGAGCTTCACAGACAAGAAAAAGCTAAAAGAGTTCATCACCACCCAACCAGTATTATATGAAATGCTGAAAGGTATCCTTTGAGAAGAGGATAAAGAAAAAGTAAAGATAAAATTATGAACAACAAATACATATCTATCAACAAGTGAACCTAAAAATAAAGTGAATAAAAAAATCTGATGAACAGAATTAACTGATGAATAGAATAGAATCAGAGGCATAGAAAGGGAGAGGATGGACAATTTTGGGGGGTAAAGGGTGTTGGGGGTGCGGGAAGAGAATGGACAATGATCGTGCACCTATGGATGAGGACAATGGAGAGGTGGGGACAGAGGGTGGAGTGGGAAATGGGAGGAGGGGAGCTATGGGAGAAAAAAAGAGGAACAACTGTAATGATCTGAACAATAAAGATAAATAAAAAAACAAACAAAACAAAAACAAACAAAACAAAAACCTAACATTCTAACCTTTTTGTTTTGTGGAATAGGGACAGGGCTCGTATCTTTTGTAGTTATTTCCTGCTGAGGGAGGATGTTGAGATCATAAGGAGATGGACTTTGATTATAGGTGGATTGAACACTACTATATAGATTCTTTATGGTTGGAGTGAGGTATTACAGCAGTGTGATTTCCCTGACAGACTAGTTGGTGAAGGCTCGAAAA
>PVJC01026153.1:0-24217 GCA_004026665.1 Murina feae
GATTCTTATTACCCAAGTTACTAAGAATATTACCAGTGGCATACAGGGAGCTTAGCCAATGAGCAGTCAGAAAAGGTGTTTCCTCTGTAGTTCACTCCGATCACTGGCTCCACCCTTGCCCCTCCAATCCCAGCTCCACCCCTGCCCAGGCCTGTAACCTCTGGCCTGGGAAGAAGACACCCAAGGCCTTCCAGTTGCCAGCTTCACAGAGCCCAGGCCTCTGCGATCACCAGCTCTGATTCTGCCCCCTGCCATCGCCGGCTCTGCCCTTGCCCCACTGGCAGCCTCTGGCCAAGACTGCATGCCTGGGCAGGGGAACCCCAGACCCCTGCTTTGCTGCCTCCACCAGTGCCCAGACCCCTGTGATCGCAGGCTCCTCCCTTGCCCCACCGATTGCTTGGTCTGTGAAGCCCAAGCCCCTGTGATCTCCGGCCTTGCCCCTGCCCAGGCCTGAGGCCTCTGGCCGAGGCCTTATGCCTGGGTAGGGTACCCTCATACCCCTCCGATCACAGGCTCTGCCCCTGCCCATGCCTGAGGCCTCTGGCGAAGGCCTCTGGCCTGGGCAAGGGACCCTCAGCCCCCTCTGATCACTTGTTCTGCCCCTTGGGCCCCCCGCCTCCCCCGCCACCTGCCTGGCTAATAGGCCTGACCACTTGTGCAGTGGCAGGGCTGAGCTGGACTGGGCGCTGCCATCTTGTGGCTATGGGGGAAGCCATCTTTGTCATGGAGTGATGCCTAATTTGCATATTACTCTTTTATTAGACAGGATGTGTCTATGGGCGCCTCCATCTTGTGTCCATGGGGGCGTCCATCTTGTGGCTATGGGCACCGCCATCTTGTGGCCATGGGGGCGGCCATCTTTGTCCCGGAGTGATGCCTAATTTGCATATTACTCTTTTATTAGATAGGATATATATTCATACTCATTTCTCCTTTACTACTTTTGTTCTACGTTTCTCTTACTAACTTTTCTAATGTACCTTCCTTCCCATCTATTTTTTTCTAAAATGCAGTCCTTCCCACTGACAAATCTCCCTTAGGACCATTTCAAACTAAGGAAGTGGGATAGAGATCAGTTTCTTTTCTCCCATGAGATTCTTTGATCCCTGGGGACATTGTTCATCTACTCCCCAGAAACAGCTCTATGTTGTACCAAGTATGGGTAAAGAGAGCTCTGCTAGGACCTAAAGTGATAACTAGATATAATTTGAAAGAAGTTTCACATGTTTTTTTCCTCCTCTCTCTTTCTTCCTCCCTCTCAGAATATTTTGTGTAGCTTTTAACTTTTATTACTGTAAGAAGGTATTATTCATAACTAGAAAACAGTGAATCATGGAAGAAAAATGTGAGGGCTTTAACAAAATCCTCCCAGTGGTGTCTTGATATTTAAATATGCAACCTTACTTAATTATGCCAATTTAAGATTGCTTATCAAATTCCCTGTAATTTATGACATCCTAAGTTGAGTTGGAGTCCCCACCTACTAAATTGGAAGAAAGCCTGAGGGTATTTTTTTGTGTTGTTTTTTTTCCCAAATACTCTGAGTATTTCTAGGGATGCTTATGGTGATTGGTACACAACTCTGCGAATATACTAAAAACTGTTGACTTATTGTACTTTAAATCAGTGAACTTTATCATAGTGTGTAAGTTATCTATGAATAAACCTGTTAAAAAATTAGCCACAGCCCAAGGAAGGGAAGTACCACTAATTTTAGGAAACAGCTTTTCTTCTGTTTAAAATTTGGTTGGTAAAATTCCAAGGATCATAAACAGTGGAGAGAGAATTATACACCTTTACTCATATAATATTTTCTCCAGATGTCCTATTTTTCTAATTACTTCATTAGCTAAATTATTTAACAAATATTTAAGTATTAATTAGTATTGTGTGCATCTGGAGATGCAAAGGTGAATAGCAAGTCACTGTTCCCGCCTCATGGAAACAGAAAAAGGGACAGTAAATTACAAAGAGGCTCAGAAATGCCATAATAGTGTAAATTCAGTTCTTAGTTCAGAAAAAGAAACAATGGGGCACTCTGCCTTGAGGGCCTATGTGTCCCACTGCCCACTCACACCTCCCCTACTCCCCATCCCCCACCGTTGAGGTTCAGGGACGTAGAAGCATGTCTAATGCATGAGGATGGTCCTAACTATATCTACTTATTTTCTCTATTCTTTCTTTTTAAGAATTTTAACTTATTTTAAAATATATGTTTTTATTGATTTTAGAGAGAGAAAGGGGAAAGGGAGAGAGAGAAACATCTCACCTGGATCAGCTGCCTCCTGCACACTGCACACCCCCTACTAGGTATTGAGGCCACAGATGGAAACTCAGGCATGTGCCCTGACCAGAATTGAATCTGAGACCTTTCCGTGCACACGGTGAACCAACTGAGCCACACTGGCCAGGGCTCTGTTCTTTTTAAAAAAAATATTTTTTTTTATTGATTTTTTTTACAGAGAGGAAGGGAGAGGGATAGAGAGTCAGAAGCATTGATGAGAGAGAAACATCGATCAGCTGCCTCCTGCACACCCCCCACTGGGAATGTGCCCACAACCAAGGTACATGCCCTTGACCGGAATCGAACCTGGAACCCTTCAGCCCGAAGGCCGACCCTCTATCCACCGAGCCAAACTGGTCAGGGCAAGGGCTTTGTTCTTAATGTTCTGGCAAGTAGGTCCTGGAGGAGAGCTGATTAGGAAGGGACTACCTGAGCCACGGTTAGCTGATTCCTAGAGATAACAAACAACTCACCCCAGAGCATCGGTTCTCAACCTGTGGGTCGCGACCCCTTTGGGAGTCGAATGACCTTTTCACAGGGGTCGCCTAAATACATCCTGCATATCACATATTTACATTACGATTCATAACCATAACAACATTACAGTTATGAAGTAATAACGAAAATCATTTTATGGTTAGGGGTCACCACAACATGAGGAATTGTATTAAAGGGTCGTGGCATTAGGAAGGTTGAGAACCACTGCCCTAGAGTGTGCCTTTCATATGCAAATGAAGAATCCAGAGGCCCCTGCCTTACAAACCAGGCCAATATTCCTCTGCCCTAATCACCCCAGGGCCAGGTAGTAGACACCTCAGGACAGCCTCTTCACCCCAGAGCCTGCAGAGCTTATTCAAACTAGCCAATTCTTTTTTATTTATTTTTTTAAAAAAATTCTTTATTATTTAAAGTATTACATGAGTCTCCTTCCCCACCCATTGACCTCTCCCCCACCACTCCCTCCCCCAAGCACAAGCCCTTGTGCCCGCCCCCCCCTACTGTCTGTGTCCATTAGTTTTGCTCATATACATGCATACAAGTCCATTGGTTGATCTCTTACTCCCTCGCCCTCTGCCGCCCCCTCCTCTCCCCGCCTTCCCTCATAGGTTGTACAATCTGTTCCATGCTTCTATGTCTCTGGTTCTGTTTCTGTTATTTTTAAAATTGAGTTCAGAGAGGAAGGGAGAAGGAGAGAGATACAGAAACATCAATGATGAGAGAGAATCATTGATCGGCTGCCTCCTGCATGTCCCCCACTGGGGATCGAGCCTACAATCCAGGCATGTGCCCTGACCAGGAATCCAACCATGACGTCCTGGTTCATAGGTCGATGCTCAACCACTGAGCCATGCCAGCTGGGTGAAACTAGCCAATTCTAAGCCTGTTTTTTCTGTCTCACCTGTTTCTTCCCATGGAAACCATAATAGAGTCTCTGCCCACCTTTTCACCTGGTTCCCTCTGCCTTCTGATCGAGCCTGCTTCTCAGTGTGACCCTGCATGGTGAGGCAGGTCCCCTATTCTTGGGATCTGTGAGTAACAAACCTATCTTTTCAGTAGTAATCATCTCCTGATCTATAGGCTTCACTATGTGGTGCCTGAACGACAAAGCCTGCATTTGCAAACAGCTCGCTGTAGTTAAGAGCAAGTTTTCACAGGGGATGGGAACCTGTGGCTCTGTTCTGCTCAGGCCCTGAGCATTCGAAGGGAAGATTTGTTCTTCAGGTAAAATACAGGGACTATGAAGATGGATTCAAAGAGCTGTTTCTTGGGTAGATGGGTTCCTAGGGACCAAAGAACCTCTTGGGAGGAAAGAGACTTTGACCTCTAGTACACTTCTTTAATGGTTCAAAATGGTCCCAATGAAGGTCTGTCAGTGGGACTGACATTAAAGGTCCCAAAGGGACTCACCACAAGAGAAGAAGCCTGGATAGGTGATAGGGGTCCACTGCTAAGCCCTACATGTGGGTAGGTGAGAATTTTTTTCTGATAACGGTGTGTAGTCCAGGCTGCAGATCTGTCCTGACAAAAGGTGCTCTGATGCCCAGCCCATGTGGCTAAGTGGTTGAGTGTCGCCCTATGAACCAGAAGGTCACAGTTCGATTCCCAGTCAGGGCACATGCCTGGGTTGGGGCTCGATCCCCAGTGTGGGGTGTGCAGGAGGCAGCTGATCAATGATTCTCCCTTATCATTGATGTTTCTATCTCTTTCTCCCTCTTCCTTCCTCTCCGAAATCAATAAAAACATATATTTTTAAAAAAAGAATTAACTTCTCACACAAAAAAAGGTGCTATGGGGACAGTAACTAAGTATGTGAATGTAAAACGTGGTTAGAGTTAAATAGTCAGCTATTGTTAGTGGTATTGGCCTTCCTTGAGAAATAGCTGTGACCTGCAGAGATCTGGACTAGGGCAAGGGTCACAGCTTCCAAATGACAGTTGATGGGTGCCACTAAGGCAATAGCAGCAAGAAACAGACCTATTAGGGATGGAACAAAACATAGCTAACATTTTGTTCCAAGTCTGAATGCATCACATGCATCTATTTCTTTAACCCTGTTTACTTATTTAACCCTCACAACAATCTAATGGGATGGTTACAATGTAAAACCACTGGCATTTACAGGTAAGCAGGAGAGACACAGAGCACTGAAGTAGCTCACAGTCTATCTGAAAGAGTGCGCTAAATTGTACCGTTGCTCAATAGCTAAGATTTGCAATCAGCCTAAATGCCCATCAGCAGATGAATGGATTAAAAAACTGTGGTACATCTACACAAGGGAATACTATGCTGCTGTAAAAAAGAAGGAATTCTTACCATTTGCAGCAGCATGGATGGAACTGGAGAGCATTATGCAAGTGGAATAAGCCAGGCAGTGAAAGAAAAATACCACATGTCCTCACTCATTTGTGGATAATAAAGACCATTATAAACCGATGAACAAAAATAGATACAGAGGCAGAGAAGCATCGAACAGACTGTCAAACTGCAGCAGGAAGGCTCAGGAGGGTTGTGGGGGAGAGGGTAAGAGATCAACCAAAGGACTTGTATGCATGCATATAAGCATAACCAATGGACACAAGACACTGGGGGGAGAGGGGGAAGGCATGTGCCGGGGGGTGGGGGAGGCCGGAGGAAGGTCAATGGAAAAAAAAGGAGTCATATGTCCTACTATTTTTAATACTTTAAACAATAAAATAAAATTAAAATAAATTGTACCATTGCTCATAAATATTGAATTACCTCTCATGGGAGAAGGGTACTCTCCTGCTACACTTATTTGAGGCTTGACCAATACACTTCATGTATCCATTGTTACAAAACTCACTACCCCAAAAGTTAGTGGCTTAAAACATTACTTTATTATTTCTCACGATTCTATGGTTTTGCTGGGGCTCAGTGGGAGGTTATTTTGCTGGTTTAATTTGGGGTGTCATGTAGCCACATCAATTGGGACCTAGCTAAGGCTGGAATGTCCCCAGGAATTCCCTTCCCATGGATTCTATTCATTTTGTGGTCCATCTGGGATTCCTTTCAGCATGCCAGCTGCCTCCTAAGACAGAGGAGGTGGAAGCTGCCAGCCTTCTTAAGACCTGGTCTTGAAAGGCCTGACACATTCTGTTTGTTAAGGCAAGTTCACAAGGCCAGTGCAGATGAAAGAGGGTTTGAAGTAAGCCCTGCTTTTTGATGGGTGGAGCAGCACCTACTGGTACATAGAGGAAAGGGAATAATTGATGGCAGAAACCATACCATGTGACTTCCTTTAGCCAAAGGGATATGAATGGACATGACATCTAAGCAGAAGCGTTAAGAGTGTTTGCAGAGTGTGTCTTAGTCTCTTTTGTCTGTTCCCACTGGAACAGGCATTTATCAGGTCAAGATCGCTCCTTTAGTCAAGAAGAGACATAAACTAGATCCTACCATAATCCAGAGTCGGGAGCATAGTCAAAGCCGTTTATCTATAGCCACCCACATTAAATGAAGGGGGAATACAGATTCATTGTTGTAATTCGCATTTGTTTGTTAGGCAGCATAACCTAGTGACAGCCAGCTAATACAGAGGTAGAGCTAGGATTTGAACCCAGGCAGTGTAGTTTGAGAATCCAGGCTCTTAGCCACTCTGCTATACATTTCACTCAGAAGCAGTATTTCAACTTTGGATTGAGGAGGCCTTGAAGGTTCTGAGACAAACTGGGAGTGTTGGGGAAGTGCTAAGAGAGACATTCAGTAAACGTGAAGAGGTAGAAGCTATAGCAAGAAGTTTGATTATTATAAGGAGCTATTATGAAATTTATATCAGAAGCTGGGCAAGTGGGCCATTCTTATTCAACTAACTTATCTAACACATCTCTCATCTCTACTATATCTTAACCCCCACCCTAATTCAAAGAGGCTTTTACTTTCTACTTTCATTATTTGTCATTTTAAAAAAAGAATATTAAAACTAGATTACTCTTAAGGGAAAAGCATACCTTTTCCTGAATCAATATGGTAAAATTATTTTTACTGATATTGAAGATTGAGACAGAGAGAACTGCTAAAAATGTAATTATAAATATTGACAGTTTCTTATACACCAATCCAATGGTCAACTCTCAGTTCTCATGCTACCCTACCTGCCAGCATTATGAGACAGATTTGAGTACCCTTCATCCATTAATCACACATCCTTCATGTGGCTTTGAGACTCTGAATTCTTTTTTAAAATATATTTTTATTGATTTCAGAGAGGAAAGGAGAGGGAGAGAGAGAGAAAAAAGAGAGAGAGAGAGAGAAACATCAATGATGGGAGAGAATCATTGATCTGCTGCCTCCTGCACACCCCCAACTAGGGATCGAGCCTGCAACCTGACATGTGGCCTGACCTGGAAACGAACCATGACTTCCTGGTTCATAGGTCAACGCCCAGTTACTGAACTATGCCGGCTAGGCCTGAGACTCTGAATTCTTGAGCTTCCTCCTAGCTCCTGGCTGTTCCTTCTCACTCTTCTCTTCTCCCCGCTCTCTCATCCATGAAGTGCCCTGTCATTTTCTGTCCTCTATCTACACTCACTCCCTTGATGAGCTCATGTGGTTTTAAATACTTTAAATATTGCCCATATATCAATGACTCCAAAATTTATCTGTAGTTTAGGCCTCTCTCCAACTCCTGTTTGCTCTGGGCACATACACCCAGCTGCATATGGATGACAAATAACATCTGAAAGTCACCCTTCCAAACTGGACTCCTGATTTCCTCCCATTCTATTCCTCCTGGCATTTTTCATCTTAGTTGATGGCAACTTGATCCACTGGGAAGTTACTTAGGCCCCAAACCTTGGAGCCATCTCTGTTCCTCTCTTTTATACTCTACATACAGTCCATCAGGAAATTCTGCTGATTCTACCTTGCAGATATATACATACTCCTCTCACTTCCCATCACCTCCCCATGACCACCTTGGTTGAGCCCCCATCATCTCTCACCTGGCTTATTGCAGTTGCCTCCCTATGGGTGTTCTTGCTTCTACCTTTGCTCCCTTTAAGTCTGTTGTCAACATAGTAAACAGACTGATGCTTTGAAATGTAAGATCAGAGTACTTCTCTGCTTCATTGGTTTTCATTTCATATTAAAAGCCGAAGTCCTTACTTTGACTTACAAGACTCTATATGATCTGGCTCCCACCACGCACCGATCCAGACATATAGTAGGTTTATATTTCCTGACTGGATAAACGAAGGGAGCTTGCTATAGGGAAATTCTTTAAATGCAAGTCCTATATAAGTTAAGAAATATATTTTCAGAATAGAGATTTTTTTTTTTAGCTGGAAATCCAACAAAGTGTATTCATATTTTTTTCACAAAAGCTGGTAGGAGCATGAAGATGGAGAGGAGTTTGGCCTACCTCACCAAATTCTTTATGTTCTTCTGTTCCCAGGACTGGGTTGAATGAATTCAGCAGCCCTCAGCTACACTTTAATGGCACATGGCCACATCTGGCTTCTCTGAACTCTCACAGCTGTTCTGTCAACTCCCTGCGAGTTTATGTCCCCTCCTCTTCTAGGAAATTGCACTGCCTATTGGCAATTAGCCCTAATGAAGCAGCAGGAGTTTCCTGAGGGTAATGCATTGCTGACAAGTATAATTACTGTTAGCAGCTGTGGGGCCTCTGGCTCCATGAAAGTAACCCATCCACCTGTCAGAGTGTGCAGCAGGACTGCTAAAGCTGCACCTAGCAGCCAGGCCAGCACTCTAAGCCAGGCCACTGAGTGATGAAAACAAGAGACTGGCATTTGGAAGCCAATCGAAAGCATTTACTTTTAATGTTCAAATTTCTGCAACCCAGCTGCATGGGTTGTGGAGCCATAGCAAATCACCAATTTGCATCTTTCAGTTCAGCTTGATCATTGTCTCTTTCAAGCATCTATAATGCCTGCCTATACTTAGAAAGGAGTGGGTGTCCTACCGGGATGCAGGAATTTCTAATAGCATTTTTGTAAAAAGAAAGAAGAAAGGAAGGAAGGAAGGAAGGAAGGAAGGAAGGAAGGAAGGAAGGAAGGAAGGAAGGAAGGAAGCAAGCTTTTCTTGTTATTATATGATGAGTAACCAACACTGGTTTCTTTCCTGGGTCAATATGAGACCTCCACATCCCACCTTTGGGGAGACAAATTTGGAGTTCTACAGGGTTTGTAATGGCCCCCTTTGGGTGATATGTTTCTATGGAAGACTAAATATGACTGCAAAATATTCTCTATTCCTGAGAGGTGGAGTCTAATTGTCCTGCTACTTGAATGTAAGCTGGCCTTAGTGACTTATTTTACCAATATTGTGGAGGAAGTGACACTGTGCCAATTATGGATCTAGCAGAAAAAACTGACTAATAGCTTCTGCATTATATTTTTAGAACCTTTGGATAACCAGGCTGTGAGGAAGCCCAAGCTAGACAAATGGAGAGACTGTATGGAGAGAGAAATACCTGGCTGGCCCTACTGTTCCAACTCCCAGACAATCAAGTTATCCCAGGTGAGAACCCAAACCTTATGAAGCAAAGATAAGCTGTTCCCACTGTGCCTTGTCAAAATTCCTGATTCACAAAATTTTAATTTTTAATAATACTTCTACTAAATTATTTTAAGCTCCTACAGTTTGGATAGTTATACAGCAGTAGGTAATAGAAACAATTATAGTTTTTGTAAGCCTAGTTGAAAAGATTTACAGATTATATTAAGAAGTTTAAATGTACTCTTGAGACACTGATAAGGGCTTCAAGAGATTCTTACAAAGAATCCTCAAATGGATAAAAATACTAATTATGCAATACAAGCCTAATACAAGTAAATGGAGGAGCTGACACTCCTACACTTAGAACTAGGTCTTCACCAGCTATAGTGTGAAGTAAATATAGTGACAATCTTATGAAATATAACAAGAAGTTATACAAAACATTGAAATTATTAAAGAAGACTACTTGAAAAATTAACAGAAACCCTCTATCATTAACAGTATGCATCACACTAAGTGTGTATTTGTCTTGAAAAATTAACTAACATGAAACTCTCATGATTAGCAAGACATTAAAAGATAGGTGTTCAAAAGATGAAGCGAAACTTTCATAATTCAACTAGAGGCCAGGTGCATGAAATTCATGCATGGGTAGGGTCCCTTGGCCTGGCCAGTGATCAGGGCCAATTGGAGCCTTCCAGCTGCTGGCCAGGGTCTTCCTTTGTTCTGCACCACCCTCTGGTGGTCAGTGCTTGTCATAGCAAGCAATTGAACTCTTGGTTTCCCAGTCAAACTCCTGAGGGAACACTTTGCATATTAGCCTTTTATATATACAGATAGCTGAAGGGTGTTTTTTTTGGAACCATATTAAAAGAGTATTTCTTTCCTTTACTTCATCCTATAAAAATGTTTGTTGTTATGTATTGTATAACTCCTATATAGTAGTACAGAAGTCACATAAAAATATATATGTGGTTATGCCCATTAATTTGAAAAATTATTATGAAATATGTCATACATATAAATTATACACAAAGGGTATAAAATGTACACACAAAAATTAAAGAATAATAATAAAATGCACACTCAGAGACCTACTACCCAACTTCAGAAATAGAACATTGCTACTACTTTAGAAGCTCCCTAGAGATCCTGTCTCTGAACCTCCAGGTGACCAGTATTCTGGATTTTGTATTGATAATTAACTCATTCGCTTCATAGGGTTTCCCCCCCCCCCGCTTAATCACACATGATACATCTTTGAATAATATGTTGCTTAGGTTTCCCTGACTGGATGCTGAAATGGAAGCTTTCTTATTTTTTTTTACTACAGAGGACACTATTGGGACAATTGATTTGTTTGGAACACACTGCTGATTAAATCAAAGTATTGCATTAATGTTAAATTTCCTAAATTTTATTTTTATTAATTAAATCTTTATTGTTCAGATTATTACAGTTGTTCCTCTTCCCCCCCCCATAGCTCCCCTCTACCTGCTTCCCACCCCACCCTCTGCCCTTAACCCCCCACTGTCCTCATCCATAGGTGTACAATTTTTGTCCAGTCTCTTCCTGAACTCCCCACACTCCTTTACCCCTGAGAATTGTCAGTCCCCTCCCTTTCTATGCCCCTGATTCTATTATATTCACCAGTTTATTCTGTTAGTCAGATTTTTTATTCACTTGATTTTTAGATTCACTTGTTGATAGATATGTATTTGTTGTTCATAATTTTTACCTTTACCTTTTTCTTCTTCTTCCTCTTCTTAAAGGCTACCTTTCAGCATTTTATATAATACTGGTTTGGTGGTGATAAACTCCTTTAGATTTTTCTTATCTGTGAAGCTTTTTATCTGACCTTCAATTCTGAATGATAGCTTTGCTGGGTAATGTAATGTTGGTTGTAGGTTCTTGCTATTCATCACTTTGAATATTTCTTGCCACTCCTTCTAGCCTGCATAGTTTCTATTGATAAATCAGCTGACAATCTTATGGGTACTCCCTTGTAGGTAACTAACTGTTTCTCTTGCTGCTTTTAAGAATCTCTCTTTGTCTTTTGCTCTTGGCATTTTAATTATAATGTGTCTTGGTGTGGTCCTCTTTGGATTCCTTTTGGTTGGGGTTCTCTGTGCTTCCTGGACTTGTAAATCTATTTCTTTCACCAAGTAGGGGAAGTTTTCTGTCATTATTTCTTCAAATAGTTTTCAATATCTTGGTCTCTCTCTTCTTCTGACATCCCCATAATTTGGATGTTGGTACACTTGAAGTTGTCCCAGAGGCTCCTTACACTATCTTCATATTTTTGGATTCTTTTTTCTTTTTGCTTTTCTGATTGAGTGTTTTTTGCTTCTTCATATTTCAAATCTTTGACTATTCTTGGGATCCTCTAGTCTGCTGTTGGATCTCTGTATAATATTCTTTATTTCAGTCAGTGTATGCTTAATTTCTAGTTGGTCCTTTTTCATATACTTGAGGGTCTCACTAGATTTATAGAGGGTCTCACTAAATTTATCAGTGGTTTCTGGAAAATTCTCAAAAACTTTATAACCGTGGTTTTGAACTCTATATCCAGTAATTTGCTTTCCTCCATTTCTGTCATTTGTGTCCTGTTTCTTTGTCTCTGAATTTTGGCTGCTTCCCTGGTTGATAGAGTGGCTTTCTGTGCTAGGTGTCTTATAGGGCCCAGTGGCTCAGCCTCCCCAGTTATCTGAGGTGGACACTCTTGGTGCACCCCTTTGTGGGCTTTGTGCATAGTCTTGTTGTAGTTAAGCTTTGATGGTTGTTGGTATCAATAGGAGGAATTGACCTCCAGGCCAATTGGCTGTGAGAATCAACTGTGTCTACGGTGGGAGAACTTCTGTTCTGGAGACACCCTTATGGGGCAAGACTTGTTTCAGTGGGGCTTTGGTTCTCACTGAGTCTGCCCCCTGAGAGTGTCCCTTATGGATCTGATGTGTTGTAATCTGGATGGTCCCACTCTGACCACTGGGTACACTGGCTCTTGGATCTCTAAGGAGGTGCTAATTTATCCTCTGCCTGAGGCTACCCAGAAGGAGCTAGGGAGAGATCTGCAGATTCCTCTCCTTTGGGGTTTGGAGGTGCCCAGATGAGGCCCAGCTGTGAGGCAATGCAAGCTTCTCTGGGGCTTTGGGCCTTCTTTTGTATGTTCTGGGTCTGTCTGACCTAGCTGCAGTTTGTTAGGTAATTTTAGATTGCAAAGGGCCAGGTCATTCATATTCAAAAACCTCTGGGTGCAGCTTGGGTGGGGTGGGGTCTCAGGGAATCAACAGGGTGGAGCAAACAGCTTTGGCTGATCCTCAGCCCAGCCCTAAGAAGCCCTGGGTCTCAGTGTCCTGTGGTAATTACTGCAAGCACTTCTGAGAGAAAGCTGCCCTCAAGTTCTATCCAATGCCACACAGTCCAATTTCTCCCCATATGAGTCTGGGTCCCCAGAGACTTGCCCAGAACTGGAGTTCAGAGCAGTCAGGAGCTGTGTCTCCCTCCCGATTGAAAAAGACAATTGCATCCTTAGTTGCCAGCTCTTTCCATGTGCGCCTCTGTACCTCTGCACTTTACTTCCACACTTCCTCTGAGTCTCAGTGTGCTTTTCTCTTTCCTTCTAGTTGTAGAATTTCCACTCAGCCAGCCTTCCTGTGGTTCTGGGTGATGTCCATTTTGTTTTTTAGTTGTATTTTTGAAGTGGTTGTGCGAGGCAGCAATTCCAGGTGTTTACCTATGCTGCCATCCTGGTTTCTCCAAATTTCCTAAATTTGAAAATTGCGTTATGGTCATGTAAAAGAATATTCTTGTTGTTAGGATATACACACTGAAATATTAAGGGCTTAAGTAGCATAAACATGTAGTCCGCTGTCAAATGGTCCAGGAAAAAAATGAGACAAGAGAGAAGAATAAAGTAAATATGGCAAAATGTCAACAATAGTTCAATCCAGGTTTAAAAATGGAATTTCTTAGTACTCTTCTTGCTAATAACTCTGGTTGAAACTTTTTCCAAATGAAAAAGGTAAAATAACAACACCAGCAGTAACAATAAAGCTGCCCAAGATTAAAGTCTGTCCAAGGACATTTCCATTTAGTTTCACACCCTGTCAGGCTCCTACTAAAACCCTCTTGCCACTCCAATGTTGCTTTTCTGCTGAGGTTCCTCTGTAGTGCTCCAAGCTGCGTTGTTGGAGGTGTTTCACCATGCCCCATAGGAGGGTGACAACTGTCCTGCTTTGTCCCTGGCTAACCTAATTTCAGCATAAAAGTCTCCTGTGCCAGGAAACCTTGCAGTCCTGCGCAAGAATGATTGGTCACTGTCCTGTAAGCCCCGGCAGTTGTTTTTCTTTTCTTTTTTGTAATGCAAGTGCCTGACTTAAGCTTTGATTGTCAAGGCATCCATTTCAAAGAGGCACCCACTCCAAGAGAGCTATCTCAAATAAACACAACTAGAAGAGCCAGGAAGCCAGAGAGCACTGGCCAGGCCCCCATATCCACCACTGAGCCTCCTTTGTTTTGGAATCCTGGTGGGAGAAGAAGGAGGGAAAGGGAAAAAGAAAGAGAGAGGAAGAGAGACAGACAGAGAGAGAGAGAGAGAGAGAGAGAGAGAGAGAGAGAGAGAGAACTTTAAATGTCTGCTCTTATGTTTTAAACTCACCAATCAAGAGTGAGCCCTGGAAACCCTAGGTCCCTCCCCACAATTAAAACAGAATGGCCCCCCACTTTCCCCACAACCTTTCTGTTTAGCCCTAGGTGTGTGTGCTGTGTAATTTCCAGGACCTGTGAGTAATAGACCTTTGTTTTTTCAAAGTTTCCTGATGATTGTTGCTGAAGGGCGTCTGGCAATCATAGCAAGAACTGGTCCCACCACAAGGGCTGGTCCAACCACAGCATTGGTTACATAGGCCAAGACATGCACGAAACAGCCACCTTACCCCATGGTTAAGCTTTTACCATGTGGGCTGCAGAGTGAGACTAGGACCCAGGAGAAGAAGGTTTAAAGGCCTCACTGCACTCAGGGAGGCTAAAACCCCAGTTACCTCTTTCACCAGTCTAGCAAGCTCCATCAGAAATGCCAGTGAACTTGCCCCAGGTCTCACAGGTAGCAAGTGGTATAGTTTAGTTGGAACCCAAGCTTTGGTCCAGTGCTCCATTTATTCATTCATTAATCCATTACTCTAGTCATCTAAAACTGTATTTGACAAGAAAAAATATTATAGCTATGTGTGGTGACAGATGTTAACTAGACAATGTCATGATCATTTCACAATATATACAGACATTGAATCATTATGTCATCCACCTGAAATTAATATTTGTCAATTATACCTCAATAATTTAAAAAAAAAACTATATTTAGTGATCACTTACTGTGTATCAGGTACCGTTTTAGGTCCTTGGGATACAGCTGTGAACAAAACAAACAGGATCCCCACTGTCATGGACCTTAGAGCGGTAGGGAAGACAGATAATACACAGACTGATAAGTAAATAAGAAAGAGTGAGAAAGGATTTTGGGGAAGTTAAAATAGAGTGATATTTAAAACAGCGTATGCCCGCATGACTATTTTAAACCGGGAAAAGGAAAATAAGCCTTGAATGAGAAAAAGGAGACAGCCATGGAAGTTTGGAGCAGAATGTTCCTGGCTGAAGATATGGCAAATGCAAAGGCCATAAGGCAAAAACTATTTTAGCATTTTCAAAGGACAAAAAAGAAAGCAATTTGGCTGGGCTATAATACTAGTACTTGTGAGTGTGTGTATAAGGTGGGAGAAGAAGGAGGGAAAGGGGAAGGGAGAGAGAGAGGTAAGAGGGGGGGAAGAAGGAGGAGGAGTGAGGAAAAGGAGGGAAGGAGAAGGGAAAAAAGGTGAGAGAAAAGGGGAGAAGAGACAGGGAGAGGGAGTGGGAGAAAAAGACAGAAACACAGAAAGAGAGACAGCTTGTTCTAAGAACAGTGGGAAGCCATTTGAAGGTTTTAAGTAGGTCACTAATATTTTAAAGGAGAGTGGATTGTCAGAGCGCAGTGGTTCAAGTAACAGCATGGTGACTTGGATTATATCAGTGGCAGCGGAGTTAAAAGTAGAAATTGGAAGAAGATTTGGGAGAATTTGCTGATGGACTGGATATAAAGGGTGAAAGAACCAAAGGAATCAAGAATAATTCTTAAACTTTTTGCTTGAGCAACTCTCTGGAAGGCAGTGCTGTTTACTGAGTTGAGGAAGGTGGGTATAAAGGTGGTTTGGGGGAAGCCAACTGGAGGGATGTAGGAGTCAAGAGTACTGCTTGGCCCTGTTAGGGCAGATGTCTGTCAGCCACATGGAGTTGTCACATAGACACTAGGAGAGGTGAGGTTGGAGTTCTAGAGGGTGGGTCAGAACTGGAGATTTAGAGCCTGAAGTCCTCACCATGTTTATGGAAGACCTCAACATGTAGTTGGAACTGAAAGAGGTGGCCTGTGCTTTTCCCTCTGCATTAAGAGGCTGTCAGAGGAGTAGGAACCAGCAACAGACACCATTTCAGGTAAGAGGAGAACCAGAGGCCAACTGAAGAGGCTTTTTTATTAAGGAGTTACACTCCCCACCACTCCATCTATGGGAAAAGTCATGCACACTGTCTCACATTTACGTTCTATCACAATAATCCTTTACATTCACATAGCACTTTAATCAATGGTTTTTGCACACGTTTTGTCATTTAACTGGTGCAACAAACCTGTGAGCTGGTGCATTGTCATCTTCATGTCACATGTGAGGGAACCCGACAGACATGTTAAGCGAGTGGCCAGGGTTCCACTCCATCTTAAGTCATGTTCCCTAGGGGCAGAGCTGGAAGCTGAGATTCTTGTTCAAGTGGCTTATTGAGCAAGCGCTCTCAGAAGGGGAAACAGGGTTCAACAAGGATGTGGTCTAGACTACAGTCTGATTTCAAGCCCATCTCAAGCCTGGGACACAAACAGTCCCACAGAGTCAGTCCCACCTTGAGATGGTTGGCCTTTTGTACACTGTGTCAGTCTGGCCCTTAGGAGTGTGGGGCAGTGTTAATCTCCTGGGAGAAGGGGCTCCCATTTGTCTGAAAGCAATTTCCTGGAGCAGAGGATGGCTGTGCACTGTTAGCTGCCTCCACTGCCAGCAGCTGGGAGATGAGAGCACCAGCAAGGGAAAGGGTGTTGCATCAATGGCATCTACTGCTCAGTGCTAATGGGCACTAGGATTTGAACCCCAGTCTTCTGGGGCTTTATCCATGGAGTTTCTTGCCAGCCTCACACTGCACTATGAGATCAATATTGCGTCCTTAATAGAGTGCAGCTCTTTACCATGAGGGGTGGAGGAAATTAAAGCTAAAGCTGAAGAATAGGAAGTGGGCAGCACAATAACAGAGAGGTTCAAGTGAAGTGGGGTAAGGAAAGATACTAGAAATAGAAGATAAACTTGATCTTTTTATTAACATTACTTGTACTGATTAAAATAACAAGTCCTTATTTTTTATTGAGGTATAACTGTCATATTACATTATATTAGTTTTAGATGTGCAACATCAGGATTCAATATTTGTATATATTGCAAAATGATTACCAAAATATTCTATTTAACATTTGTCCCCATGTATAGCTTTATTTTTCTTTCATACTTTTCTTTCTTTAATATATTTTTATTGATTTCAGAGAGATAGGGAGAGGGAGAGAGAGAGAAACATCAATGATGAGAGAGAATCATTGATCAGCTGCCTTTTGCACGCCCTCTACTGGGGATTGAGCCTGCAACCTGGGCACGTGCTCCTGACCAGAATCAAACCTGGGACCTTTCAGTCCACAGGCCTACACTCTATCCATTGAGCCAAACCGGCTAGGACAGTATTTTTCTTTCTTTACAAATAAAAAATAAATGAAGGGAGTCAGTTATCTAAGTTTATATACTAAATTCATAAAAACCACATGAGATTCCACTAAGAAAAAACTAGTGATCTTTATTAAATAATACATATGGTGAACTTTAAAATAGGATATACTAGCAATAGCATAGTTCTTTTAAAAAACTGTATTTGATTGGTGACTCTATTACAGATGTCCTTATCTGCCCCCCTTGCCCAGCCCCACCCAGTCCTTCCCTCCCCTTCCCTCTGGCTAACACCACACTGTTGCCTGTACCTATGGGTTATGCATATAAGTTCTTTGGCTAATCCCTTCACCTTCTGTTGCAAGTCTATGGCTAGATCTTTTCATTCTTACAGTTGGCCTCATTACCCATGTCTTCCATATTAGAAATTTAACCCAACTTATGCGGGCATTTCCCCGCAAATCACGTCGTAACGGAAAGAAAGAAATCCAATAATGGTCTGACTTTGCAAAGTCTATCTGAGTTGTCTTGCACATTTTCGTTGTTGTTGAAATGCCAGGCCCTCCATATTTGATGGCTGTCTCTACTCATCGTTTTTGGAAAAAACTCGTCTCCCGCGCTTTGGTATAAAAAGCGGTATGACGAGATTACTCGTTTCCCGCAAACGATATTTGCAAAACTGGTAACATGAAAGAAATGTTGAAGTTCAAGACAATGTTATTAGAAATGGGAGGCAGGGCTGGTTGACAGAATTGTCCCTGTAAACATTTAAAATGTCCTCCTCTGTATACAACACCTAACTTGATTTCAAATGTTTTCATTATCTTCTTTTCACCAGCTCACTTTTAAGATAATGCTGCAATTTGTTATGCATTGCTATAAAATCCCAGAATCTTTTCATGTCCTTTTTTCCCTCCTTCTGTGGCCTCAGGATAACTCTTTTTCTCCCAAGAAGAAATATGTAGCATGTGGTGAGCCTGCTGGTCTATTTGCTGATTTATGGGTCAAGTCTTCAGTTATTACAGACCAAATTTGAAAATCTCTGATTAAGGAGCCCTGCTGATTTCAGGATTCACTAGAAATATGTGCATAATGAATTATCTATAGATAATGTAAATTGTCCCTGGGTGATTCATATCACCCTCTTTTATTAAATTGTCCATTTTCTGGGGGATAGTCAGATCTGAATAAAGTAAGATGTAGGGATGCAATGATCTTGTAAGAGGTTGAACAGGAAACACTTTTACTGCAGAAGAGCATCTACACCAAATGGAAAGCTAATTTTCACAGAGCAGTGAGTGTATGTGTGTGACACATATTTTTAAAGAAACCTTTTTGTCGTGTCAATGCTTGAGCATTCAGCTAATTTAAAAGTGGTTTCTGTGAAAAGATTAGCATTTTCTTCTGAGTGGTAGAGAGAAACAGGATAAAAATAATCAAATTATTTCTTTGGGGGGAAAAAAATGGAAACAGCAGTCACCAAGGTCCTTTTTTTAGCCAGACACATGGGCCTGACAAGGCATTCGTTAAGAGAATGTGTCAGCCTTAAATATGTGGGTTTATTTAACAATGGAACAAGTAGATATATAAAGAACAGAGCTACAATACTGAGAATTCAGAAAGACCTATTTTTCTTTCTTTTTTTCCTCCAGGAATGAAGATTCTTTTTTTTCAATCTCTCTCTTTTTATAGAACAAAAAGAAGAAAAGGAAACCTTCACAAAACAGATGCATCGGTATTCAAGAAGGCAGATGCCAGATTCAGGAAAGAGATTCCCCACATGTGTGCTTTCCTCTGAGGGAAGGACAGGGGGTGGGGGAGGCAGGTTTAAACAGAGGCTAGACCCACTTCCATCTGAGAACTTGATTGAGGTCTGCTCTTAAAGATGCGGCTGGCGATGTTGAAGGGGAGGAATTTAAAGCAAGCATACAAACCTTCTGGAAGCTCATCGAGGCCTTCTGCTTCTCCTCCACGTTTTGATTTCGCAGGTTATTTTAAGGTTTTCATACCTCAGGCAAGGTGATTTATTATTATTGGGACTTTATATAACTCTTTCTTTTTGCAAAGTGCTTTACAGTCATTTTTCTCTCCTGATTGTGTGCCATGCCTTCCCTCTCCTGCCACTATAATTGGTTTTGGGGGAGGCGGCGCTTCCTTTCCTAGGGAAAAGAAGATGCTGTTTCTGATAAGAGGCCCTTGCTGAGGTTTTACCTTTGTTTCTCCTTTGCTTTTCGTCTTTTGATCTCATTCTCTGCAGCTTCCTGTCACCTGTCTCTCTGCTCCTACTCAGACCTGCACTCATTCGTTCCCCACCTCTGTCCTCACGTCGTGTACAGCCCTTTTGCTTTTGTCTCAACAGCCCCAGCTGGATCATTCATTCTCTCACCTCTGGGCTCCAGCTTGGTGTCTGTCTTGGGACCTAGCATGCGTTCCTCTCCCGGAAGCCTGCTGTTTAACACCGTGGGTACCGGAACCTGGTATGATGCGCTACCTGCTGTGGTAATGAAAGACACCGGGGCTACCATCTCTGTTTGGAGCTTCATCTATTGAGATCTTAAATCAGCAGAAAGTGGTAGCCCGTTAATCCCAGAACACTGCTAGAAGAAAAGCATTCCCTTAGTATGCAGATACTCTTAGGTTGAACCATATGACACTGCCATTTTTGTAGGACAAAAACAGTGACGAGCCTGGACCTTGTGATTCAGTTGGGCTGAAAGGTTGCCAGGTCAGGGCACATGCCCCGGTTGTGGGCTCCATCCCCAGTGGGGGATGGGGGGCAAGGGGAGTCATGCAGGAGGCAGCCGACCAATGTTCCACTCTCACATCGATGTTTCTCTCCCTCTCCCTTCCTCTCTCTCTCTCTCTCTCTCTAAAAGTCAAATTAAAAAATCTTTTAAAAATATATATTTTATTGATTTTTTACAGAGAGGAAGGGAGAGGGATAGACAGCCAGAAACATCCATGAGAGAGAAACATCGATCAGCTGCCCCCTGCACACTCTCCACTGGGGATGTGCCCGCAACCAAGGTACATGCCCTTGACCAGAATTGAACCCAGGAACCCCCAGTCTGCAGGCCGACACTCTAGCCACTGAGCCAAACCGGTTAGGGCTAAAAGTCTTTTTAAAAATATATGGAATAGTAGCAATTTCACACGCTTCAGACTAAATGTTATTCACAGGTAACAGACCTCATCTGCTAGATATCTAGGTGCCAAGGGCAGCCGGCCCTAAACTCCTCCCAGCTGCCAGAAGAAGCTAGAGTTAATTCTGTTGAAAACTTTGTAGCCAGCCCAACCCTCCATGCCAATTTTCTTGGTCCCTGTCTGCTATGATATATGAATCCTTCCAGTTTTCTTTCCTCTAGACTTATACTACACCATTCCTACTGGACCATTTGCAACTCCTATCCCACAGGAAACGTCCCTGCATCCTCACTCACTGCTCCTCCTCCCCAGCCCTAACTGAAATCCCTGTTCCTTGTGGGTCCGTCAGCTGGAGGTGATCCATCTCTCACTTGAGGAGTATCAGGTTGGGAGCTGGGGCGTGTCCTCACCTGGCTCTTTATGTTTCTTCCACACCATTCTCCACTCACTATCTGTGGACTCCTTGACCCACTGCAGCCTCACATCCATCCTCATCACACCATGAAAACTGCCCTGGCCAAAGTCACCAATAGTTTTTATTATTATTTTTTAAATATATTTTGCTCTTTATTCTAAAATTTTATTTTAGAGAGGAAGGGAGAGAGAGAGAGAGATAGAAACATCAATGATGAGAGAGAATCATTGATCGGTTGCCTCCTACACGCCCCACACTGGGAATTGAGCCCGAAACCCGGGCATGTGCCCTGACTGGGAATCGAACCGTGACCTCCTGGTTCATAGGCCAGTGCTCAACCACTGAGTCATGCCAGTTGGGCACCAATAATTTTTCTTATTGTTAAATCCCATTAAGTCCCTTCCCTTCATTTCTTACTCGCTCTCTTGGTATCCTCTTTGTGTTAAAAGACTCTTTTCCTTTGGTTTGCTGATGTACACCTCTCCAGCTTTTCCTCCTGTTTTTCTGGCCATTCCTTCTCATTCTCCTGCTCAACCTGTACTTTATTTAAAAAAAAAAAATCGTCACCTGAAGATATGCTTTTATTGATTTGAGAGAGAAAAATGAAGGGAGAGGAGAGAAACGTCTATTGATTGCCTTCCATATGCACCCCAATTGGGAATGGAACCTGCAACCCGGGCATATGCCCTGACGGGTAATTGAACCCTTTGGTGCATGGGACGATGCTTCAACCAACTGAACCACCCAGGCCAGGGCCAGCCTGTACCTTTAATATTAGTGATCCTTGAAGTTATTTCTGTCCTTGGCAATGTTCTATTGTTATTCTATAAATGTCCTTGGGTGAGCTCATCCATGCTCATGTCTTCAATTATCATTTCTCTCTCTCTCTCTCTCTCTCTCTCTCTCTCTCTCTCTCTCTCTCTCTCTCTCCATGTGATGGTTTCCTTTTTCTTTATTCTTTCTGTATTCACTACTGGGGTTGCAGGCTCGATCCTCAGTGTGGGGAATAAAGAAATCACAGTAAAAATTTTTTTCTTGAGTCAGTTCCTCCGTTATTTGATGCCTGGACCACTCTCAACCAAGGACTGTATCCAGTACCTAAACATTCCTAGCACAACTTCATTTAGTTTTTATTATCTCTGGGCCAAATAAAAACTTATTGTTGATTAACTACAGTTCAGTGGCAGTTGATCTAGTATGAGAAAATTTCCAGTAAGATCCTGGCTCTAGAACTCATATTAATTGAGTTAATGGTGATCATTTAAATGGACTAATTTTGATTTCTTGAAGCTTAACATTCTAAATTGTATCCAGTCTGTTAGGCTTTCAAAAAGACATTTGAAATTCTTCAGTGTGAATGAGTACATTTAAGCCCATGTGTAATAATAAGAACGAGTCTGAGATTTAGTTTGGGTTAGCCAGTGGCATTCTGAGGTGTGCCCCTGATTCGTTACAGCTTGGAGATAGATTTAAGAAAATGGGTGATGTGGTCATCCTCAACCAATAATAGCACCATTTCATAACATGTGTGTGTGGAGGGGTGCAGAAGGAGAATGTAATTTGAATATAGTGCAGCAGCCTTGCAAATAGTCACTTACTCCCAGAGCAAGTTGCAATTTGCTCTATGTCAAGTGAATGGTAAAATGGCTGTATTCATTCATTGCAGTCTTTAAATCTCTTGGGGCAAGTAAAGGAAGGTTTAAAACATTCTCGGTTTTAGCCCTAGCCGGTTTGACTCAGTGAACAGAGTGTCAGCTTTCGAACCGAAGGATCCCAGGTCCGATTCCAGTCAAGAGCACATACCTCGGTTGCAGGCTCCCGGCCCTGATCAGGGGCATGAGGGAGGCAACCAATCAATGTGTCTCTCTCACATCAGTGTGTCTCTCTGTGTCTCCCTCTCTCTTCCACTCTCTAAAAATCAATGGAAAAAATATCCTCGGGTGAGGACTAAAAAAAAAATTCTCGGTTTTATACTCACTTTTCAGGTTGCAGAATATGGATTTGATAGAGAACCCTCATATCATGTGCCACTAAATGAGGGCTCCTCAGATAATGTTTCCAGATGATGAGTCTTCTTTTGCCAAACATGTTTAGCGAGAGGATCAGCACACTTTGAAAATGCCTATCAAAGGAATTTAATCACAATGTAGAGACTCCTGGGGTGAGCCTGGGTAGCACAATCCCGCCCTGTGGACCGTTGCTGTTTCATTTCATGTATTGTGCGCAGTAACGCTTCATATGGCAGTGAGGATGCTTGATTTGGGCATTAGGATGTTTCTGATCCCCCAGGAAGCTTTTCTGCCTCAACAGGTTGCAAGCCTCCATGGCTGCCTTTGATGAAGCCATTTATCTTGGTGCCAGCAGCAGGACGTTGAAAGAGTGCACATGGGAAGGTCTGCAGCGGATTAGACATGCATTTGTGGAGTCAGAAGATTATTATTGACAATCAGCTTGGAGAAGATTTAGGTCGTGTGTTCTTCTGCACAAGGCTGCTGAACTGCCTTTCTGGAAACAACGAGAGGTGGGGGAGCCGGGAGGGCTTCTTTAATTTCAGTCCCTTGCCAATTCCAGCCTCTTTGTATTTTAAACACTGTAATGAATTCTGGCGGACATTGTAGCCAGGTGATGAAAGTACTGGACTGGAAATTTGCACAATAATGTGTGCTCATCTGTGGTCTGCCCTTCTTGAGTAGCATCTTAGAAAACGACAGAAGCCATGCTCAGAACACTAAACAATACAACCAGTAGCATGTGCATAGAGCCTGTATCAGTTAGCTTTTGCTACATAAGAACAAACCTGTCCAAAACTGGTGGCTTTACTAGTCATTTATTTAGCTCACAACTTGGTGGGCTGCCTGGGCAGCTCTGCTCTCGGCTGGCTCTACTGATTTCTGCTGGTTTCCTTCACGAGTCTGCAGAACAATCTCACTTATGTGGCTGGCAGTTGGCTGGCTATTGTCTGGTAGCTGGCTGACTGTGGTTCTTCATATGGTGTCTGATCTTCCAGAAGGCTAGTTGAGACATAATCAATCATGTGGTTGTCTTAGGATCCCAAGCATAGCAATAGGGCAGACCTCAATATGCAAGGGCTGTTTTAAGCCTCTGCCTGGGTCATGTTGGCTATTGTCCTATTGACCAAAGCAAGTCACATGGCCCAGATGTAAGGAATGGAGGAACGTACCACCCACATCCTAATGGGAAGACCTGCAACATCAATATTGCAAGGGTGTGGAATAGTGGATGGATGAGCATTTTTGGTCGTCTTTTTGTTACTGATATTAGAGGAATGGAGAGAGGGGAAGAGAGAGAGAGAGAGAGAGAGAGAGAGAGAGAGAGAGAGAGAGAGAGACCGACCCATTGGTTGCTTCTTGCACATGACCCGACCGAGGACTGAACCCAAAACCCAGGTATGTGCTCGGACTAGGCATCAAACCCATGACCCTTGGGTATACAGGTGAGGCTCTAACTTAGCCACACAGGCCAGGGCTGGCCATTTTTACAATCTACCACAGAGCCATTTCCACTTTACGAAGTGTTCCCCATGCAATACAACATGTGAGACCA
>PVJC01026154.1:0-24211 GCA_004026665.1 Murina feae
CCCCTGAAGGCTCCCAATATGTGAGAGGGGGCAGGCTGGGCTGAGAACCCCGCCCCCCGTGCATGAATTTCATGCACCAGGCCCCTAGTACATTATATTAAAGAGATTACATCATAGATGAAGCAACTAAAGCCCAGAGGGTAAGAACTAGTCCAAGGATACAGCACTGGAGAGCCAGTTGAACCACCAAAGTCCTTAATCCTCTGGATTCAGTGGGAGCCAAAAAGAAGATGGGCAGGAACTAGCTGGCTATGAAGAAAGGAAGAGTCCCACACTAAAGGGTAAGCTAAGATGAGCAGAAAGAAGCAGCAAACAACCGTTAGCAATATTAGAACGCTACAGTGTGGCCTTTCTGTTAAAATGCCTGATGTTTCACAAGTTTTAAAGGGAAGAGACTTGTGAAGATAAAGAGGTAACAAGCTAAATGCAATTAGCTGGTCACAGATGATTCAGATGGCAGTGCCCCAAATGCTTTCTGCAGCTATTGGTGGAACTGGGATTCTATACTCCGCCCTCAATATACCTATATTTCCCATAATAAAGAAATATTTCTTTTTTAAAGAGATATAATATGGTGTGGCCTGGCCAGCATGGCTCAGCGGTTGAGCATTTAACCCAGGAACCAAGAAGTCACCGGTTTGATTCCTAGTGAGGGGCACATGCCTGGGTTGTGGGCTCAATCCCAGTGTGGGGCATTCAGGAGGCAGCCAATCAATGATTCTCTCTCATCATTGATGTTTCTACCTCCTTATCCCTCTCCCTTCCCCTCTGAAATCAATAAAAATATATTTTTTAAAAACATATGATCTGTTTTGTTGTTTTTCACTTTGGTAGTACTGAGAAGTGGCTGGTGGGACAAAGGTTCTCCAGAAATGAGGTCAAGGAAACCAGGTAAGTGACAGGTAAGACACCTCAAGAGACAAGTAAAACACACTCCTCAACTGTGAAAGCCGTCCTGCCCTTTCCCCCTTCCTGAACAATTCTGTCCAAAGCCATTAAACAGGGCCATGCAACAAAGTATGTCTGAGCACAGCTTGGTGAGGAGGAAAGGGGAAGATGCCCAACATGGCAGTGGCAGCAACAGGTGGCTCATTGTATACAAAGAAATTAATCAAATCAGTAAACATAATGAGGAAAATGAGAACCTAGTCACTTACTGTCAAAGAAAGAAACTATAAATATTGAAAGGGAGAAAACTGGGCTGAATCCTCTGGTATTAGAGTAGAATTAGAGATATCAGATTAAGTGCATGGATTTTAATATATACATAAATAAAAACAGAAATAACTATAAAGAAATACATATACACATAAAGGGTGTGTGTATGTGTATCCCTCACCCTGTGCGATCTGGAAGCAATGACACCCCAATAGTAATAATCACATGTAATTTGTGCTTAGGATAACAAACGGTTCCCACAGGTCACCCTAAAGCTTTGCATTTAGCATTATACTAAATATTATTCTCTACTAAAATGGGTTCTTTGGGAAAAGAGCTGATTCCAGGACTGGAATTGGGAAAATTCAAGATTGTATTTAAAAGTAATAAAGTGTTCAAAGAACATTATGGGAATTTAAAAAAGACATAGAACCAACTTGAAGGGATCCCTAATGACCAAATTGGGGGAAATCTAAACATCAAGCCAAATAAGGAAAATAATGGATTATAACTTAGTGGGAGGGAGAAGGGGGGTGGGGGTTATCCATGAAAGAGTCCATCTGAGATGGACAGAAAGATGGACCAGAAGGATGGGCTAGAGTCCTGTCTACACAGAGTATTGAGTCTGGATCATACTATTTTCAATTTGTGGCACACGACATGCTTGCCTTGTAGGAGTTTAACTATATGCTCTTGGTCTTTATGAATCCTCACTACAAGAGCACTCCAACAGAATAATCTCTATGTCTTCTGTGAAAACATAGCTGAAAACATAACCCACTATGTCACACAATGGCAAAACCTACAGAAAGTCTTTTTCATTAAGTATAATGCCAGGAAACAGTCTGTTTGTATAAACAAATGAGCAGGTTTCCACAGACAATGAGTACTATGTAATTCAATGCTACACAGACAAAGGAGCAGTTCCTTGTTAGTCTTAGCAGCCAGAAAAGTTAAAGCCAAATGCAATAAACAACAATTACAGTGGCTACCCTCAGGAGCCTGGTACCTTCTACTTTCTAAGTTCTTCTTGGATGAGTGCTATGCTTTTATACTTAACTAGAGACGTGCCGGGAGGGTGGGTCCCTTCACCCTGGCCTGCACCCTCTCCAATCCAGGACCCCTCAAGGATGTCCAACTGCCTCTCGCTCAGGACTGCTGGCTCCTAAACACCCGCCAGCCTGATTGCCCCTAACCACCTCTGCCTGCCTGCCTGATTACCCCTAACTGCTCTCCTACCAGCCTGATAGCCCCTAACTGCCTCTGCCTTGCCCCGCACTTGGGACCCAGGATTCCCTCTTCTGGCCAGTTGCAGGCACCCAGGACATGGGCTTCCCTCCCTCTGGCCGGCTGCAGGCACCCAGGACCATAGGGTGGGTGGCCTGTCCCTCCCCTAAGCTGCAAGCGCAGGCACAGCCCTTGGCGTACAGGACCTCAGGGAGGGTGGTTTGTCCCTCTCCTGGGCCGCAGACTGGCTAGTCCCCATTCCTCTCTCACGAGTTCATTTGTGTCTGGCTGGTCCCCATTCCTTTCTCCCGAGTGTTGTGTGTCTGAGCCCTTACAGTGTGACAGCGTGAGGGCATGATGACCATTTGTATATTAGCTCTTTACTATATAGGATTGTCCTGCTTTAATTCTATGATCACATTCTAATCCTCTTGAACATACAGATTATGCATGTACATATGTACATTTTCTATCTCTTACAATTTTCCTTCTGCTACTGCTTACATTTTCTGGGATCATTCTATATTTAACAATCTAAGAATTTAAAACAATAATGAGGTTAATTTAATAAAGACAAAACAATCTGCATCATTAACCCCTCTTGTCCATTCCCCAAAACAAATTATGTGATGACTGAGTGAGAAGGCAAGCACGGCACCTTTGCAGTAGTCTGCGGGGTCCTCCTGCTCCTCATCGTCTGAACCCAGGATCTCCTCCTCTGGCTCTGGGGGCGTGGGGTCTGGCAAAGGTGGCGGTGGAGGTGGAGGTGGTGGTGGAGGAACTAAGGGAGCTTTCTGTTGAGGCTCCGGCCTGAAACAGCAGAAGGAAAATTCATACTTATTTAGAAGTAAATCTTGTATTGTGGATATTCTCAAAAGTTTCTTTATATAAAAAAAAATAGAACTTGTCATACACGGAAAAAAAATTATGAGTAACGTCACTGAATCCATTTAACTCTATTCAAGTAGTAATGTTTCAACATACAGGCCAAAAGGTAAGACTATCTTTAATAGCCAAGGCATATTCTTGCAGGCACATTTTCACCCAGAGCTTTAATATTTTTAATTCATGACAATATTAGAAATTATAAGTGAAATTAAAAAGTGCTTCCCCAAGATATACAAACACATCCCACAGAGATTATAAAAAGACATGTGAAAGTAGTCCTGAACTTATAAAGGGGCTAATTTCCATAATTTTAAAATCAGAGTTTCTTTTCCCACAGAAATAGTAGGAGTATGATTAGATATCCTGGATAACTCACAAAAGGTGACTAAAATAACCTGGCCTATTTGGCTCAGTGGTTGAGAGTCAACCTATGAACCAGGAGGTCACGGTTTCTTTCTGGTTAGGGCATATGCCAGGTTGCGCGGTAGATCCCAAGTAGAGGGTGTGCAAGGAGGCAGCCAACCAATGATTCTCTCACATCATTGATGTTTCTATCTCTCTCTCCCTCGCCCTTCCTCTTTAGAATCAATAAAAGTGTGTTTTTTTTTTTAAGTGACTAAAATAGAGTGAGATATGGTTATTTTCATTAAGGAATTCAGTTATTTATCAACCTCGTTTATCAAGAACACTGCCTAAACTGGAAATGAAATAAAATGTCCATTATCAATAAAATACAAATACATTTCATACATTAGAGCAAGGTTCTGTCACACAAAAAAACCCTAAATGACATATAGTATACTATTTTACAAAAAATAGACAAGCCTATAATACACACACACAAGAAAGCTTGAGAGGTTAGAGCTATAAACATTCAGATATCTAGGGTAACTCAAGGACATATTAAATACACTTATTTATGGTAAAAGGAAATAATTCATAATGCAACTCTATAAAATCAAGCTTTCAGTTACTATAAAATTTAACTGCTATTTCTAACCATGTACCAATGGGAAAATGTGAACCTGAAGTCTCAACTTGGATGCCAGAAGCACATCTGTCAAGTAAGCTGCAAGCTGCCCTAACAACAGGACCACCACTGCTCTTCCTGAGATGGCCACGGGTGTGTGGGAATAGGGGACAGGCTGACAGATGGGTTCCCAGAGGCCATTTCAGGAGGATGACATGGGGAGCAAGGGGGACTCCCTAGGCACTGATGGGTAGACAACTGCTATTTTTTTTTGCCTGTCCAGTACTCATGTTCCCTTTCATCTTATAAAATACTGCTACTCCCTAGACAATGGAAGGCTGGTTCAGATCCTCACTGTAGTACACAGCCCAGGGCATAGAACCAGAGTTCACTCCTAAGCCCTAGAACCTTGAGAAGGTCAACTGTCACAGGTGCAAGTTTATACCAAGCTGGTAGGAAGAGGCAAGAACAGAGGAGTTGCCCTGACCGCTGCCCCTTTCTAAGGTGTACCTCTAATTTCTTGCCAACCTAAGTCTCTAAATAGCCCTTACTAAAGTGGCTTTAGCCTAAATTAGCTACAGTTCATTTATGTGGTTTGCCACCAAAAACACAAACTGCCACAGGCCACGAAGTAGGGAAGGGAGGAAGGCAGCAGAGGCACCAGCAGTCATGAGGAAGAGATGGGATCTTCATCCCATTAGTAACCTTAAAGGCAATACTGACAAGTATGAC
Organism: Murina feae; assembly: GCA_004026665.1. NCBI lineage: Eukaryota > Metazoa > Chordata > Mammalia > Chiroptera > Vespertilionidae > Murina > Murina feae. Next base: position 4,976 of record PVJC01026154.1, read on the forward strand.
TAAATACTAACAAAAAAATGTTTATAAGCCAGCCTGGCCAGGTAAATCAGTTGGTTAGAGCATCAATCAGGGCACATACAAGAAGCAACTAATTAATGTACAAATCTCTCTCCTTCCTTTAGTCCCTCCCTCCTTCTCTCCTGAACCAGTGATGGAGAAATGAAAAGGAATGATCACAACCAAACACCCAAATCACTGCCAGAACACACCCACAAATTGCAGCAGACCTCGTAGAAGTACAATGGTCGTTCTGGCAGCCTTGCAAATCCTTGCTCTCTTTTTAGTAGACATGCACTTAACTGAAAGTAGAACATCCCAGGCAAGAGAGAGGTCTAGAGAAGGGGAAGCAGGAGAGGACCAGCAACAGCTTTCCTGCTTCCCCAGAGGGAAGAGGAGGGAAGACACATCCTTCAGGCCTTCAGGGTTGTGGGCAGAATCCATCTACCTGACAAACTGCCAGAAATACTTTGAAGGCCAACTATTTCATCCTTAAAAATGTTATATGAAAAGATGAAGAGACTCTAAATTTAAATTTAAAAGAAAACACATATTCTCTGCAGAAACAATGTAACAGCTAATGAAAGCAGAGCTGGAGTCTTGCTCTACCAGTGTGGGACCTATTTGCTCAACACTACCAACATGTGGGCCACATACTTCATCGTTATGGGGCTGTTTTGTACACTGTAAGATGCTATCAGCATCCACATCAGTAGCACACACACACCCCCAGCCCCCGCCCGCCCCAGTTGTCACCATCAAAAATGTGTCCCAGCACTGACCAATTCCCTCGGGGAAAATCATACCCATTTGAGAACCAGCGCACTAGTAGTGTTTTCTATACATAGCTTTTTAAAATATATATATATATAAAGCTATGTATAGCTTTTTTTTCAGACAGAGACAGAGGGAGGGAGAGAGAAAGGGAAACATCGATGTGAAAGTGGGCCCTGGCTGGTTGTTGCTCAATGGTTAGTGTTGGCTCTACACCAAAGGTCGCTTGGGTTCCATTCCAGGTCAAGGGCATGTACCTGGGTTTCGGATTCCCTCCTTGCCCCGGGTTTGGGGTGCAAGTGGGAGACAACCAGTCAATGTGTCTTTTTCACATTAATGTTTCTCTCTCCCTCCCTCCTTCCTCTTCCCTCCCTCTCCCCTCGGAAAAGCAATGGGAAAAATATCCTCATGTGAGCATTAACAAAATAATAAACGGGTAATAAAACTTTACCCGTTTAGTGAGTTGCCATTGTTACTTAACAAAATTCCCAGACCAGACCATCTTGTCTTAGTGAGCAAGCACTTATCCCGACAATGAGGGCTACATTGAATAGTCAGGAAAAAGCTCCCCACAAAGCCACATGTATCAAGTCAAAGGGAGGGGTCAGGGTACCCTGAAGTGCACAGGAAACTGAGTAATGTTGATGGCAATATTTCAACTGGTTGTTATATCAAAACATCTAGAACTGTGCTGTCCAACACAGTAGCCACTGGCCACATGTGGGTACTGAGCAACTGAAATGTGGCTAGTCCCAATTGAGATATGCTCTAAGTGTAAATTGTGTACTGAATTTCTAAGAAAAAAATGCAAAATTTTATTATTAATAATTTCATATGTATTATGTTAAAATAATGATCTAGATATAACAGAATATCTTATTAAATTTTAATTCACCTGATTCTTTTTACTTTTGTTAACATGGCTATTAGAATACTCTGGAGGCTTACACTATACTTTTGGATAGCACTACTCTAGCCCCTTCAGATCTACTGATACCAAAGGAAAAGCTTGGCCTCAGAAATCAGAGACACCTGGTCACACCAGTGATGATTATTTTTTCCAAGGCTTCTCCTACTAATCTGCTTCACATCAATTATCGTCAACTCTCAAATGACTCAATTCATCCTATTAAGATTCAATACAATGTAACTGTCAAATATTATAATCCCTATCACCAATTTTTGGTCATCCCACCCATCCTTGTTACTGCCTACCACACAGGAGAAACACAAGTAAATCTGTATTAGGGAAGATGTATGCGAGAGAACAATGTCACACCATCTTTAAGACTGGCTTCTTCAAAGTGGTTTCCGGGAGCTTTTATAGTGCTTCAAAGCCTGATTAAAGCTCAACCATTTAAAAATCAAGAGGTGACAGGTTATCTACCAAATACATACTTATAAAATACATTTAATCAATCTTTAAGAAGTTATCTTATGTAAGAATTACTAAAACCACTTAAGACATCATAAGAAGAGAACCCATAAATATTTTTTTTTATAAAGTGTCAACACAATTAAATGGTGAAAGACTAGTATTTTCAACTGTACTGGGAAAAATGCCTATCAGTATGCAAAAACTAAAATTACAACCCTACCACACACACACACACGTGTGTGTGTGTGTGTGTGTGTGTGTGTGTGTTGACCTGAAAGAGAGAAGAAGGGGAGAGAAAGAGAGAGAGAGAGAGAGAGAGAAGACCGGGGGGAGGGGGACAACAACAAACATCGACCTCCTATTCCACCCACCCATGTATTCACTGGCTGACACCTGCAACCTTGGTTCATCAGGTCGATGCTCCAACCGAGCACACATACATATTGAATCAAAAATTACATCAAGACCTAAATAAAGGAACAGAAACTATAAATATAAACCTTGCAGGAAAACAACACATAAGTAAATTTTTATCACTTTATAGGTTAGACAATGTTTGTTAGATATGACACCAAAAGTGTGAGCACTTTAAAAAGATATAAACTAGTTCAGGCAGGTTGGCTCAGGACTGAAGGCTGATCCATGAACCTGGAGGTCATGGCTTGATTCCTGTTCAGGGAACATTCCTGGGTTGTGTGCTCGATCCCTAGTAGGGGACATGCACGCAGCAGAGGACCAATGATTTTCTCTCATCATTGATGTTTTCATTTCTCCCTCCCTCTGCCTTCCTCTCTGACATTAATAAAGATATATTAGAACATATAAAAATTAAAATAAAGAGACAAAACTAGATTTGATCAAAATTATGAACCTCTGTGCTTCAAAGGGCATCATCAAGAAAGACAACCTGGCCTGTGTAGCTCATTGGGTGAGTGTCAACCTATGAACTAGAAGGTCATGGTTCAATTCCCAGTCAGAGCACATGCTCAGTTTGCCGGCTTGATCCCTAGTAGGCGGCAGCCAATCGATGATTCTCTCTCATCACTGATGTTTCTATTTCTCTCTCCATCTCCCTTCCTCTCTGAAATAAAAAATATATTTAAAAAAAAAGAAAGACAGGCCACAGAATGGAAAAAAATATCTGCAAATCATACAATAAAGAACTTGTATCTAGAATATAAAAAGAACTCTTACAACAATAAAAAAAAAAAACAATTTAAATTTTTTAAAAGGACTAAAATAGACATTTCCCCAAAGAAGATATACAAATGACCTATAAGCACATGAAAAGATGTTCAATATCATGAGTCATTAGGGAAATGGAAATCAGTGATGACACACCACTGTCAAGGATGAAGAAATTGGAATCCTCATATGTCATAGCAAGGCATAATTTGACACTACTCCTTTGGAATATCTTGCAGTTCCTAAAGAGTTTGAATTTAAGATTACCATATGACCCAATGCCACTTCTAAGTATATACCCAAAAGAAGTGAAAACATAGAGGGAGGATAGGCAAATGTAGGTTTATAGTTGTGAGTATGGGAAACACAGTTTATTCTTGTATTACTATTTTATTATTGTACTAGAAGCCCATTGCTGGAAGATTCCTGCAAGAATAGGGCTTCCTGAGCCGGAGTGAAGCAGAGAGGCTTCGCTCCCATCTCTGCTGCCTCGCTCCCTCCCTTCTCTGCCGCTTTGCTCCCTCCTGTCTCCACTGCCTCACTTCCTCTCATCTCCACTGCCCTGATCCCTCCCTTCTATGCTGCTTGGCTCCTTTCTGCAGCACTTGGCTTCCTTCTAGGCTGTCTTCAGTCTTTGCTCCGAGCCTATGTATACAAATTAACCACCATCTTGGCTGAGTTAATTTGTATATAGTTGCTCTGATTGGCTGGCGGGCATGGCTTAGGTATCTTGGAGTGATGGTTGATTTGCATATTACTCTTTTATTAGATTAGATTATTTTGTGATTCATCTTTTAGCAATGTCTTTTTTGGTACAAACAACTGTAAGCCTACTCTTGCCACCCCTTATGTTCCCACAAAATTAAGGTGACCAGATTTAAAGCGGTACACCATTGACTTGGGGGGGGGGGTCTTTTATTTTCTTTTTTTTTATTACTTAAAATATTACAAAGAGTAATCAGGACTTTTTAAAAATGCCTCGGAATGCGGGACAAACTGTTCAAAAGCGGGACATCTGATCACCTTACACAAAATGTTATGTAAAAATATTCATAGCAGCATTATTCATAACAGACAAAGCAGAAACAACTCAAATGTGCATCAACTGATAAATAAAAATGGTATATCCTTGCAATGCATTATTATTCAGCAATAAAAAGGAATGAAGTACTGATCCATGCTTCAACGTAGATCACCCTTGAAAACATTATGCTAAGTGAAAATATCAGTCATAAAAGACCACATTATGAGATTCCATTTTATATTGAAACTAGAGGCCCAGTGCACGAAATTCATGGAGGGGGGAATGGGGGAGGTGCACGTGCAAGGTGTCCCTCAGCCCAACCTTCACCTTCTCCAATCTGGGACCGCTCGGGGGATGTCCAACTGCCTACAGGGATTAGGCCTAAACCGGCAGTCGGGCATCCCTCTCACAATTCAGGACTGCTGGCTCCCAACCCCTTGCCTGCCTGCCTGCCTCATTGCCCCTAACCGCTTCTGCATGCCGGCATCATCAGCCCCTAACCGCTCCCCTGCCAGCCTGATCAACACCTAACTGCTCCCCTGCTGGCCCGATTGCCTTCTACTGCCCTCCCCTGCTGTCCTAGTCACCCCAACTGCCCTTCCCTTGCAGCCTGGTCACTCCTAACTGCCCTCCCCTGCAGGCCTGGTTGCCCACAACTGCCCTCCCCTGCCGGCCATTTTGTGGTGGCCATCTTGTGCCCACATGGGGCAGCCATCTTTGTGTGAGGGCATGGTGGCCAATTTGCATATTACCGCTTTATTACATATGACTAGAGGCCTGATGCACAAAATTCGTGCAAGAGTAGGCCTTCCTTCCTCCAGCTGCTGGCACCGGCTTCCCTCTGGCACCCAGGACCTGGCTTCATCCTGAAGGACATCCGGTCTATTTAGCATATTATGCTTTTATTATTATAGATTATAGATGTTCAGAATAGGCACATTTATAGAGACAGAATAAATCAGTGCTTGCTTAGGGATGAGGTTGTGAGAAAAAAAGGAGAGAAATGGGGCTATTAATAGGTACAGGTTTTCTTTAAGGGAGATAAAAATGTTCTAATGTGGTGAAGGTTACAAAACATTATGAACATACTAAAAAAAGCATTGTACACTTTAAACATGTAAGTTGTATGGTAAGTGGATTATACTTCAAAAGGCTGCTTTTAAAAAGCAAAAACCTATACAACTATGTTATTTTAATGTCCATTTTATACGTTTATAAAATGTATGTTTCCAAGAAAAAAAATAGAAATATCTACATTTACATTTAAGCAATCTATATGCATAGAGTCTCCTTTACAACTGCCTCAACCATGTTCACAGTGAAAGTAGTAAGTAGTTCCGTAAAAAGCAGACTGACAAACTAACTGACCAAAGTTTATACAAGGCCCGAGTTTGGGAACATGTTCTCAGATAACAAGAAATACCACCTCAGCTACTGGAATGAAAAATTTAGAAAGCGAAATTCCAACTAGTTGTTTATATTTTTCACAAAGACATATTTATTTTATCCCTCATAAAACACAACTAATCAATACCCCAAACAGGGCTAGCATAAAATTACAATTTGAAAAAGACCACAAAATATTTCTCTTTAAATATATATTACTAAGACTATTTTATCATCCTTATCTACTTCATACTGTACCTCTGGTATACATTTACTGTATCAAAAAAGGGAAAAAGACTTAAACAACCCTAACAAAATGCATGCATCATCAGCTCTAAATTGCCATGGCAGCCGAATGGGAGTTCTGACTCCCTTCCACCTGCTATTTCTTTCAAGCAGAGAAAGGGACACGTAAACTTCACATTTGGCAGGGGAAAAAGTCCTTTCCTTTATTAGCAGCCTAAATGGCAACTGACACAAGAAATTCACTCATTGAATTCATATTTAACCAAAATTAAAAGAAAAGGAATTCCAAATAAATCGCTTCGGATAGCATTCTAGAGACATTCATATAAACTAATTTCTTTCACCATGTCTACCACCTCATCTAGAGCTCACTTTCTCCCTCCCTCCCTTCCTCCATCCTTGTCCCCCTCTTGGTGGTAACTGTTAACCTGAGAAATATATAACCTGTCATTTCTACTTAAGGACAGAATCAATTAATTAATATATACTCTCTCTCAAAAGGCTTGCTATAACACTAGGTACAGCCAGAGCAGCTAGAGAGGAAAAAGCCATAATGATTTATTGCATTCCTCTCTAATGAAAAGAGAATTTCCCAATTTTGTGTAAATCAAACCTAAATGTGCAGTGTCTGCTTGCAGCAGGCAAAATTCTAAAGTGAACCTCAATGATGCTCACCCTATACAATTAATTCCCTGTTCTTCTGAGTGTGGCAAAGCCAGACCTTGTGAATGTCATATCACTCTCATAATTATACTGTTACCAGAAGCCCAGTGCACAAAAATTTGTGCACTCAGAGGGAGGGGGTCCTTCAGCCTGGCCTGTGCGCTCGCAGTTTGGGACCCCTCGGGGGATGTCCTCCTGCTGGCGTACTTGGTCAGCCTGGGTGAGGGGCAAAGGGCCATTTCAGGCTGCCCACAGCCCCTTCAGGGTTCAGGTCCCTACTGGGGTATCTGGCTGGAAGCAGGTATCTGGGATTTATTTAATTTCTATAATTGAAACTTTGTTGCCTTGGCCCCTGATCGAAGCCTGGGTCCCTGACAACCCAAGGTCCCATCCTGGCAGATATCTGTAGTTTGTTTATCTTCTATAATTGAAACTTTGTAGCCTTGAGTAGAGCTCAGGGCCCACAGGGCCCTGGCTTCCTCCACTGCCCAGAGCAACTCTAGCTCTGTGGCCGCTGCCATCTTGAGTTAATTTGCATATGTGCTTCTGATTGGTTTGTGGGCGTGGCTTGTGGGTATAGCAGATTGAGGGTCAATTTGCATATTACTCTTTTATTAGATTAGGTATGGCAAAAGGGCAGCTACACTGGGTGAGCCTGACCTAACCATATGAACCTTTTAAAAATAGAGCGTTTTCTTAGGACTGGTGACAGAAGTCAAAGAGATGTGCTCCAGCTGGCCTGGGTGAAAGCAAACATCCATGGAGAAACTGCCCATTCATTAGGGCCATATAGTAAGTTGGCTCTAGGAGTGGGAAAGGGCCTCAGACAACAGCTAAGGACAGCAAGGACTTTTATTTTTTTTTAATGTATTTACTGATTTGATAGAAAGAGGAAAGGAGAATGGAGGGAGGGAAGGGAGAAAAAGAAAGTAAATTTGTTGTTCCACTTATTTATGCAATCACGGGTTGCTTCTTTTATGTGCCCTTACCAGAGAAAGAACCCACAACCTTGGTATATGGGACACTAACCAACTGAGCAACCAGGCCAGGGCTGGATAGCAAGGACTTTAATGCAGAAATTAGTTCTGTCGGTGCCAGGTGATCACAGAAGAGAGCTTTGAGCCCTAAATGAGAACTGCAGCCTCCACCATTGGCTTCATGTCTATCTGGTGAATAAGTAGCCACACTGTGCGCAGCCCTAATTTCTGACCTACACAACTGTTAGATAATAAATGGGTACTGTTTTAAGATGCTAAATGTGTGGTAACTTATTACGCATCAATAGAAAATAAATACAGATATCAAGTTCTCAATAAGTAACACAGTAGTTTGTGTTAAATTAGCAGATTCTGGCCTCAGCAGTGAGATCTTGGTTTGTGTTTTTAATAATGAATTGGCCAGAGGAATTAAGAAGCTGAGTAACAGGTTTGAGAAACAAATCTCTTTTGGGCACAAGAAGGTAAAAAAAAAATTTTTTTAAGTATTCCCCAAATTCCAACAGAATGACAGGAATTTTAGACTTTCCTGGTTTCTAAAACTGCATTGTTTTTTAGAATATGGAACATAGCCAATTAAAAGTTAGTGAAAATGTTAAGTAAACCAGACCTGCTTCTGAACTGATCTACATTTTAGACAGTAAAGGAGCTAACTGCTTAATCTCTTAGAAATACATACATAACATGGCTATATCTTATGCCACTGGTACTGTTAATCCTCCTATATAATAAAAGGCTAATATGCAAATAGCCTGAATGGCAGAACAACCAATCGCTATGAAAGACACTGACCACCAGGGGGCATGTGCGGAATATGGCAAGCATCGGACATGGCAGGATGGTGCAGGAGGTGAGTTGAGGTGCCAGACCAAGGTAGGGCACTGGTCACTGTCGTCAGGGTGAGTCTCTGGTGGTTACTGAAAATTCTTTGCTCCCGCATACCGTGGTCCCACCCGGCACTCACACCTGCAGCCAGCGCCATCAGCGAGTGCAAGTGGCAGCTGCTAGCCCAATCACCCCTGAGGGCTTCTCCACCTCCCCCTGAGAGCTTCTCCACCTCCCCCTGCTCCTGAGAAGCCATCAGGGCAGCAGCTGCTGCTCACACCCACTGAGGGTGCTGGTCTTGCTCACACCTGCTGTTGAAACCAGCCCCAACAGCTCCGTGCCATCAGTGGATGTGAGTGGAGCCAGCACCATCAGTATGTAGGAGCAGCAATGGCAGGGGCGGGGCTGCCGTCAGATAGGGGACCGGGGGCTGTGGTGGGAGGGGCTGGGTAGGGGTGCGCAGGAGGGACCAAGACCCACCCCTGTGCCCACCATAGCTTCTTTACCCACAGTTCCTTTCAAGGTGCACAAATTCGTGCACTAGGCCCCTAGTACTTTATAAAATAGTTATAAGACCTGACAGCAAATGTTACTACTCCTCAAGTGGAGAAAGAAAGATCTAAGGAAAAGTTTAAACCAAAGAGCTCTAAGGCATGAAAATGACACCCACTGATTTCATAAACACTCAGAATAGTGTCTACCTAATACCAGAAGTGGAACAGGTCACAAAATAGCACAGCACCAAGAGATGTAAAGAGGAGAGAAATGCAATAAACACACGGCCCAGGAAACAAACAAGGTGACCAGAAGCATGAAGCCTCAAACTGCCTGATGTGCCTGGAGGCAGACATTCAGCAGCAGTCAGCTCACAACAGAATGACCCACAGTTTCAAGGAGTTTGGACTCTATCCTGAAGGCAAGCAGAAGCTACTGAAATGCAATTTTAGGACTAGATTTGATTTCTGTAAAGAACATATGGAACTGTTGTGCAGAACGTGTAGAAAGGATATAAATAAGGCAGAAGCAGGGAGGCTAGGGAGGAGATAAAAGCCTGACCTCAGAGCTTGGTAGCTCATTTGCTGGAGGTGGGTGCTTGTCTTCTAGATTTGTGGTAGTGAGAGAGTGTTATCATTAATTAGGACAGAGAACAAAGCAAGAGGAGGGGGGGTTTTCAGAGAAAACTTAACTTCTGTTTTAAGCTGATCTGAGTTTGAGGAGCATGTGGGACTCTCAGCAGTGTAGAAATACTACGGATTGATTGCTTGATATATGGAATTTATAGCTAAAAAATGAAGTTTTGAACTGCAAATACAAGCAGAAGTCATATGCAAGCTGCTGTTAGCTAATGCCTTTCCAATCATGTTTGAGCGACCAGGCAAAATGAGGAATGAAATGGCCAAGGGCAGAGCCTCCTTCGGAGCCAAAGTACAAGGTTATTCAAGTCACCAACAAAATCTAGACTCCCTGCTTAAGCTATACAGGCAGTGATGTATATGATGAACACCAATATCAATTCATGAATTTCAAATACAGGCTTTAGAGAAATACATGTATAAATCCTCATGTAAGCCAACCTTTTACATTAGGATGAGATATACATATAAAAAGAACTAGTGCCCACCCCAAGTAGCTCAACTGGTTTGAACATCGTACTGATACACCATGGTTACAGGTTCAATCCCTAGTCAGGGCACATACAAGAATCAACCAATGAATGCATAAATAAGTAGAACCACAAAACTTTTTTTTTTTCTCTCTCCCTCTTTCTCTCTCTAAAATCATTAAGTAAATAAAAGTTCTTTTAAAGATGCTTTGGCCATAACACAAAGGACTAACAAACTAAGGACCATATGTGTTTCTATCTAAAAGCTCTGTTTGTAGGCCATCAGAAGACAGCTGGGTGCAAGTTATACTGTAAAAAAAAAAAAAAAAAAAAAGAACTATTTACTGAGACCTCTATGTTGACGAAACTTACTATAATCACTAATGACTGCCTCATGCTCCTCAGGAAATAATGCAAAATACACCCCTCTGAACAAATGGGAAGAAATGGAGGTGACTATTCAGGTGTGAAGAATTTTTCTGAGGGTAAAGAACATATTCTAAAATTAGGTAGTTGTGATGGCTGCCCAGCTATGTAAGTATACTAAAAAAAAAACCTGTGAATTAAATGAGTAAATTATATGAAATGTGGATTTTTTTGTCAATAAAGTTGTTACAAAAGAGAGGCCATTCTCTATGTACTAATATAAAGAATATACCGCCAATGAATACAAAGACACTGTGCATCTGTGTTTGGCACGTATCATTTGTTTTTAGAGACACACAAAACATGTGCATCATGTTCAAAGTATATCTCTAGGGAGCAGTAAGAAAACTGACAATAATGATGCTCTTCAGGAAAACAAACTCAATGACTGGTGATCATACTTTTTAAATTCAGTACCATGTGTATGAGTACTGAAATAAATAAATTTCTAAAGACAGGAAAGGAAGACGAGAGAAAACACCTGCTGGGAAAGTGGTTCCCATCTCCATCCCCCTATCCCCTATCTCCCACAGCACCTAGGGAGAATTTACTAAAGAACAACAAAGTAAACTGTCTAAGAATGCAGTTTTTAATTTTTTTCATCTCATGGCAAACAAACTACTAAAATTCTGTGGCAGACCAAAATATATAACTTTTGTTGACTTGAAAAAAAAAATCTAATATAATAAAAGAGAAACATGCAAATTGATCGTTACCACCAGCCAATCAGAGCGACTGTATGCAAATTAACACAGCCAAGATGGAGGCCAACAGCCATGGAACTAGAACAAGCCAAAGGCTTCTGTTGCAACTGCCTGCCTAAGCTGGCTGAGCCTCTGCTCACGGCCACGCCCACCAGCCAATCAGAGCGGCTGTATGCAAATTAACCCAGCCAAGATGGAGGCTGGCAGGGTGGCCCTGCACTGGGAGCCTCCACGGCCGGCCGGCACAGCTGTGCCAGGTGTGTCAGCTCAGTGGGAAGGGGGGTCTGGCCTGGGGCCTCCTCGGGGCATCCAGGAGCAGCTGTCCTGGGTCTGCTGCCTGGCTCCGCCCCTGGGAGCCTCCGAGGAGTATCCAGGAGTGCCTGCCCCGAGTCCACTGCCTGGCTCCACCCCCTGGGGGCCTCCCCGGGGCATGCAGGAGCACGGGGTCTCTGCAGGATGTGCAGGAGCAGCCGTCCTGGGTCTGCTGCCTGGCTTTGCCCCCTGGGGGCCTCTGCGGGACATCCAGGAACGCCTGTCCTGGGTCCACTGCCTGGCTCTGCCCTGGGGACCTCCGCAGGGTGTCCAGGAACGCCCGTCCAGGGTCCGCTACCTTCATCTGCTCCCCAGGGGCCTCCACGGGGCGTACGGGAGCATCTGCTGCACAGTGTGGAGAATCCAAAGCCAGTTCACTGCCCAGCTCCACCCCGGGTGTGTTTGCTCAGCAGCAGGGCCCCACCGAGGGATCCTGCACCAGTGTCCACCCCTGGCTTGCCACCCAGCTCTGCGCCAGGTGTGTCCCCTCTGCGGTGTGGGCCCACTAGGCATGTGCAATCGTAGGCCCTCCGGTGGGAAACGTCCAGGCCTGCACTCACCAGCCTTCCCACCCCCGAGTGTACGAACCCTGAAGGGGCTGTGGGCAGCCTGAAAATGGCTCTCAGCCCCTCACCCAGGCTGGCCAGGCATGTCAGCAGGTGGACATCCCCCCCGAAGTGTCCCAGACTGCAAGAGGGCACAGGCCGGGCTGAGGGACCCCCACCCCCCGAGTACACAAATTTTTGTGCACCGGGCCCCTAGTTAGATATAATTTTGATTCATTCACACTGGGCACCTACTGTTCTGTTAGCTGTTGTCTTTTCGTTTTGTTTTGTTAATATTCACCCAGGAATATTTTTCCCCCCATTAACTTTTAGAGAGTAGGAGGAAGGGGGAGAAACAGAGAGAAACATCAATGTGAGAGACACATTGATTGGTTGCCTCCCACACCCACCCACGTACTGAAGGGTCTGTGAATCGAACCCACCACCTTTCAGTCTGTGGGCCAACACTTCAACCACTGAGCCAAACGGGCTAGGGCTGTTGTCATTTTTTGGTATGACAATCTAAGGGAAAAGAGGTCAGTGCCCCTCACTAAATAGTCAGGTACTGAATCTTTTAAATATTCTTGGGGCACACTGGTTGAAAATCGCTGGCCTAGGATATAACAAGACACACCTAACTCTATTTTTGGGACTAGAGAGTTAGAATAAAAGTTAAAATACAAACAGCATGCAAATTTCTAGTAGAAAGGCTATGAGTTAGGTTTGAATACTAGTTCCATCGCTTAAAAATCCATGAAAACTCCAGCCAGTGACAACTTCTTTGGGCCTCTAATGAAGCTTGAGTGTGATGTGCATGTGGTAGACAGTCTCTGGTGTGTGGTTACAATGAATCTGTTTCCTCGGGGCTCCAGTTATGACTAATTTGTACACGGTAATAGATCACACATAATACAGCACAACTCTGGCCCTCTCTGGCCATCTGTGAGTGTCAACATCAGTCCTAACTCCTAACCCCTCTGTTTCTAAACCCACCAGTTTTAGCTAAGAAATTTAACTTTCACAAAGATCTCTATTGTTCATTATCACCTATTTCCCACAAAGCAATATGACAACATGGGTGCTACTGCTGTTAATCATCTTTCAAGAAAAGTATATCTAACATGGATTTTTAAAAACTTAACAAGCAAGCAGACAGCTTAGTAAAATTTCTCTACCAACGTATGACTTGTTCTAACGAGGTCTTTTTTTGACAAGCCCAAAGTTAAGCCCATTCTTCAAAGAATTTCTTGTGAACTAGGGTTTCACACAATGGGTGCTAAACAACAAAACTGTTCCCATCTTTACAAAACTTGTAACTGCTGGCAGAGTTTTGGTCACCTGAAGATTTATTAGTCCTCTGCAACATAGTCTGCCTCTTTGAACTTTCAAATTTCATTCATCCATATTCTTAAATTTCATTTTAACTTATTTTTTAACTGATTTTTGTTGTTGTTAATCCTCACTCGAGGATATTTTTCCATTGATTTTTAGGGAGAGCGGAGGAGAGTTAAAACAAAGAGAAACACTGATATGAGAGAAACATATCAACTGGTTGCCTCCTGCAGGAACCCTTCTCAGAGCCTGGGCAGGGAGAAGCCTGCAACAGAGGTATACGCCCTTGACCAGAATGGAACCTGGGACCCTTTGGTCTGCAGCCGACACTCTACCCACTGAGCGAAACCAGCTCGGGTCATATTCTTAAATTTTAAACAGCTTCATTTTTTTGAGATTATTGTTTCAATTATCACTAATACCAACCTATTATTTGAATTGTATACATAGTTTTTCAAAGAAGCCGAACCACATTAGTATTATTCTTTGAAGAGTTGCCATTTTCAGAGATTGGTGGCTACCTGCAGAGCCATTAGGAAAGCATTTCCTAAGGAAATAAGAAAGATTCTGGAAGCACCAAATCCAATCCCAATAAGGGTGAGCTAAAGGATAAGATGAGAGCAGGTTAGAATCCAAGTGAACTGATGTCCAAGGACAGGCTCAACTAAGGCACCAGGCACCCAGGGCCAGCCAGGGAGTCAGACTTGTACTTCTTCAGACTGGAGAAGAAGGGGAAATCTGCCCTAAGAATTTTGTAACTCAAGCATCCCCTCAAGCAGAGTTAGCATTTGAATTTATTATGTTATTACATATGATAATGAGAACTGCCTCCCCACCACCACCCTTTTCCTCCCCCCACCCCCTCCTCTACCAAGGCAAGAAATTAATTTAAGTGTTTCTGGGCCACTGCCATCCAACAGATCCTAGAAGAAGTAAAAGCAAATCCCCTTGGAAGAAATACATTCTCAATCAGAGCTCCTGGGGAATCTAAGCAATTGAGAGCAGGCAAATGTGATTTAACCATGTTTTTTCATATTGCCAAATAAACAAGGCAACACTACCCTCTGAGCAAGTCCAAAGAAATTAATAAGCAGCAAAATATTGCTTAAAAATCCATGAAAACTCCAACCAGTGACAAGTTCTTTGGGCCTCTAGTAAAACTAAAGAGTGTGATGTGCACGTGGTAGGCAGTCAATAAAGTACTAATATTATGAAATATAGACTATAAAATACGTATGATAATTTTGATAGGCATGAAAATTAAACCCTGAGTAAGAAAAAAAAAAGGACTTGAAATTTATTGATTAGACAACAAATAAGAGACTGTAAGATGGATCTGAAGAAACCATCTAGGATGCAGTGCAGAAGGACAAAGAGTTGAAAATATGAAGAAGAAAAAAAGACTGAGAACTGAAGTACAGAATGAGATTTAACCTAGCTACTATTTGGGGTTCTTGAGGAAGGTAGAGAAGGTTGGAGGGCTATTAGAAGAAATTATAGCTAAGAACTACCCAGAATTGATGGAAAACATGTGTCTCAAATTCTGAGAACATGAAATATGCCAAATAAAGAGAAATACTTAGTACAGTAAAACTGAAGAAATCCAAAGTAAATAGAAAAAAATGGGGAGAAGGAGGGGATAGAGAACAACCAGATTTTTCTATACAAGAATGACAATTACACTACCACTGGACCTCTCAAAGAAAGAATGGAAGTCAAACAATTGGAGTTTAAAATCATTATAGTACTGAGGACCAATAACTGACACTCTCAGCTATATATATCTGGCTAAGGAAAATACATATACATTAAGCAAATAAAGATACTTTAAAACCAATAAAAACTTAAGTTTACCATTTAACAGACTTTTTCTAAATTTCTTACAAATTTTTTTATAAATGTTTCTTTATAAACTTCTATATTTCTGGAATACAGAAAATGATTAGGAAGGTCTAAATTATAAGAGAAAATGGTGATTCATAACAAATTGGTCAACATAAGTAAATCAGAACAAACACTTCATGAGTAGCTCCAGCTGGCAATAAATACACTACTTAAAATAACAATATTTGTAAAAGCAAACTCTTCAATATAAGTACTATTCTGAGCACTCTACTCATATTAACTCACTTAACTCCTTAAACAACTCTGAGATAAGTACAATTGTTGACCCTGTTTTCACAGATGAAGACAATGAGGAACAGGGGTAAGTAACGTTCAAATTCACACACCTAGAGAGTGGAGAGCCAGAAGGAAGTTTGCCCTACTAGACAACAACTGGAAGCAGTGAAATACTTCCGATGGAACTAAATCTCCTGCTACACTAGTACTCAGTGCAGAGAGCAAGGATAGGTGATAGACAGCAGAATGGAGGTGAGTTTGAAAAAGAAACATTTAGGAAGCACACCCATTTGCATGAGAGGAGTCCTCTGTTGGGCTTATATCTACTTCAGACTTCTTCGATCACAGAGTGTGATTCACTAAGTCTGAGAGAAGGCCCAGAATCTGCATGTTTGATAAGCACCCCAGGAGATTCTGATGCAGGAGCCCCAAAAGCAATGTTTTAAGAAACATTACTATTATATGCATTGTTCTATACCATCGTATCCTATATAATAAAACCCTAATATGCAAATCAACCGAAAGGTGGAACAACTGGTAGAACAACCAGTCACTATGATGCACAGCGACCACCAGGGGGCAGACGCTCAACGCAGGAGCTGCCCTTTGGTGGTCAGTGTGCTCCCCCTGTGGGAGCACTATTCAGCCAGAAGCTGAGCTCACAGCTGACTAGCGAAGTGGAGGTGGCAAGAGCCTCTCCCACCTCCACAGAAGCACTAAGGAGCAGCAAGCCTGGCTTCTGGCTGAGCAGTGCTCAGCCAAAAGCCAGGATCACAACTGGTGAGCGCAGTGGTGGTGGCGGAAACCATTCCCACCTCCACAGCAGTGCTGAGGAACAGCAAGCCGATCAGTAAGGAGCAGCAAGTAGACGGGTGATAAGGAGTCAGGGGTCTCAGATTGTGAGAGGGATATCCACAAAGGGATCCCAGACTGGGAGAGGAATGTCTGCTGAGGGGTCCCAGATTGCAAGAGGGCGCAGGCCCGGTTGAGGAACTCCCGCCTGCCCCCCCCTCACAACCCTCCCAGTGCACAAATTTCATGCACCTGACCTCTAGTTTTACACATAAGAGACTTGAGCATCCTCAGATTTTGGTATCCCCATCATGGAACCAAGCCCCTGATACTGAGGAATACTCTACATGCACACGTAACCACTATAACCATGACATACAAGTCCTTAAGTGTAATTTTCTATTTGACTTTAATGAGCTTTTTAAACAAGAAAAATCATGATCACATAGAGTTTGCATATTAGGTGTCAAAAAAATGTTTAGACAATGTGCCAGTTTCAACCTCTCCAAAAAAATGATGGTAAAAAGTATAAATGGTAGTTAAACAATGTATTAACTATTCAACAATAACAAGAAAACAAATAATAAATACAATATGAAGGCAAAAGCATTGTGCTAAGTAAAAGAAGTCAAACACAAATGACTCAGTATGTGTCCATTTAAAAAAGGCAAAGCTAAAAATAAATGAAAATATAAAAGGCAAAGCTGCCCTGACTAGTGACGCTCAGTGGGTTGAGCATCCTCCTGTGCACATAAAGGTCACCAATTCACTTCCCGGTCAGAGCACATGCCCAGGTTTCAGGTTCGGTCCCCAATCAGGGTGCACATATGGGAGGCAATGAATCAATATTTCTCTCTCTCTCATCAATGTTTCTTTCTCTCTCTCTCACACCCCCCCTTCCTCTCTAAAATAAATAAACACCTTAAAAGGAAAAAAACGGCAAAACTACAGTGATGGAATGATCCATGGTTGTCAGGTGATAAAGAGTGGGCAGAGAGTACTGACCATAAGGGCACTTTGGGTGATTAAATGTTACCTTCTGATTGTGGTTGTGGTTACACCAGGTATGTACAGTCACAACTCATGAAATTGTATACTTAAAATTGGTGAATTTTTATTTATGTAAATAAGTTAATAGAGCTAACCCAAAAAAATACCTTTATAGCCACTAGTGAGTTTTCCCCTGTGAGCTGCTCTTAATACATGCTGTCATCATACTCCAATTGGTTATGGTCCAACACTTTCAACTATCAAATATAAAACCCTGCAAACCCCTACTCAAGTCATTGATAATATAACAACACATGAAAAATTCAGTCCTGATCTTTATGGACTGGTTTTAAACCACACACACCTTTCAAGGGCAGTACTGAACAGATGATAAAACAAAAGCTTTAGAACTGAACATAGAAGAGCCTTACCTAAGGTGGAAGAGAAATTCAAAGCCTATGTTGGTGCTGAGATCAGCACCCATGAAACACAACACTGCAAATTACTCTTTCATTCACGGATGACACAATACTGTCAGAGCAAGTTTATCTGCCAACTTAAGACTATCCTGAAATACCAAGTCCATCTCTCTGGTAGGGCCAGGGACCAAAGTAATCTACCACCATGAGTAGCCCACCAATTTCTGTAAAAGAGAACTCAGAGACTGACATTCTCTCCTTCCATTCTGTCATAAATTTTATTATTCTACCCTACAGTTCTAAATTCTGCTTCAGTACCCAAGTACAGAGATGACACCTCACTTATTTGCTCAAGAAATATTTACCAAACACTATTTTAATTGCTAAAATGAGTAAAATATGTGTCTTCATTCA
The DNA here is from genome assembly GCA_004026665.1 of Murina feae. Taxonomy (NCBI): domain Eukaryota; kingdom Metazoa; phylum Chordata; class Mammalia; order Chiroptera; family Vespertilionidae; genus Murina; species Murina feae. The sequence goes on from PVJC01026154.1 coordinate 23,107, forward strand.
TGGAACCAGGGGTCCAACAGATTAGATCAGAGAGGTACATAAATGATAGAAAACAAGGCAGACAGTAGCTTGAAAACATTACTTCCTTAATTAACTCAACATTTATTATTGGTATACAGTTTCTGGCACTGTTATAAGTTCACGGGATACAATGACAAGAAAAAAAATAAACAGAAAGGCAGAAATGTTCTAATTGAGTTCCAAGAAATGCTTGCTTAGAAAAAGGGACAACTGAGGTTGTTTTATGAGTAACAAAAAGTTCTATCTGGGAAAAGGCTTTTGAAGCAAGAGGAACTGCATGAATTAGCACAGGCATGGCAGCTAGAAAGGGCTTGTCCAGTGTTGCTGACCTATACAAGGTAGATCAGGAGAATATTGACAGAAATGCCAAAAAGAAAAAAAGGTTGAGACCAGATTTGGATACCTCTGAATGAAAAATTTGGAGTTTGTTTCTGGCAGCATACAAAATGCCATGGAAATTTTAATTTATTTTAGAAGCCATGACACAACAGTTCTTAAAACGGACTATATATTATAATCATATGGAAGCTTTTATAAAAAAAACAACATGAGATTCTGACTCAGTAGGTCTGGAATGCAGCTTAGGTACATGGCACTAGGAGATTGATACACACCCATGGTTAAGAATCAAGGCTGTAAAAAGGAGTCATTACCAGCTCTAAAAGAAGACATCCAGAAATATGCTAAAGTGTGGTTGTGATTCAAATATAACTAAGAAAAGCAGATACAACAGATAAAGGCAAAGAAACGCAGATTCAAACTAGAACATTTAATGCTCCATAAGATTTCAGGATTAAGATCTTCACATTAATAAATGTATGTTTCTTTTAAAAAGTTATTACACTAATCACAGTGTTTTAGTCAGCTACTTCAAAGATGATTGGAAAGTTAAAATCAAGGAACAAGAAATTCAACAATATTTATAAAACAAAGTGAATGGAGGAGACAACAACTCGGAAGAAAATAAGCAGCTCAATGATCACAGAAAGAAGACACCGACCAGAAACTGTCCATCCTGGAATTCAGAGCCGCAGCAGCACAACCAAAGGTTGGGGAGGGGTTGGGGTGGAGGTGGATGCTGCTG